>VRLP01002163.1:25000-97595 GCA_009660295.1 Lophius piscatorius | reverse complement strand
GAAACCTTGTCGTGTTCAACCTGAACCACAACCTGACTCGAAGACTTCCTCCAGGGATTAGAAGGTTCGCCGTTAAAGACTCAGTAGAGGAATACCGATTCAGAATTTGTACGCAAAAAAAAAAAAAAAAAAGTAATAATTATATTATTTATTTGCATATTTTGGGGTAGGGTCCGACGCCGCAGATCTTTCGTGTTATCGCGATAACTCAAAAACTATTTCACGGATCATTTTCAAACTTTATACCACCATAGACTTTAGTGCGAGGAAGAACTGCATTGATTTTGGGTAAGGTCGGTTGTATATTTCTGACACTAGGGTGAGCTTTATCTCCAAAAGTTTTCAGCCATAACTTCCAGACCGTTAGTCTGAGATTTGATCCAAATGTAAAGTGCATTATAAATTAAATGTATTATTATTATTATTTGATGGATATGAATTGATTCCAGGTTCGATACAACTTTTTTTGGAATCTATCTTACATAAATCATATTTTACATATATTGTAACCTAATAATTCCTATTTTTAACATTGCATTTAATCTGGATGATTCAATCAGGGGGATTTCTTGTACAACGAAGGGGACTGGGGACCTTTTGGGGATATAACTTTACCGTCGGGGACGACGGCGTTGGTCTAGTTTCATATCGTAGACATTTTCTAAATTTACCATAAAATGTCAAATTGTTCGGTCAGGCATGTTTATGAACTCTAAAACAATGATTGCTTGATGAAATGTTGTTTTTCATGTGATAATAGTCTAATAGTAGTTGATATATAACTACTAAAAATTGTTTTAATTAGATTGGCTCTGCCTTTTGGTGAAGAATGTTTTTTTTAAAAACCCTCTTTGATACTTATTAGACTTTTTTGTTTGTTTGTAATAAGTTACATAATTCTGATTAGTGAGTCTTCACATGTTATATATAATATGACAAAAAAATGATGTCCCGAAAACTTTTGGACATGGAGCAGAAACATACAACCGACTTACTTACTTAGCCGTCTTGGTGTAACAGGGTTTAACCCTGGATAAAAGTGTTTGTTTACTTCAGATTTCTTATTGATTTCTTATTCTGCCACTTGACTTAAGCTGTTTTCTAAAGAGTAAGGGGCCAAATATAGAGTCCTGGGGGGACACCGCATGTTAAAGGGGGCTACCAAGGAGGAGGCGTTTACCACAGCTACTGAAAAAGTCTTATTTGATAAGTTGGATTTTTCTTTTTGCATATTAAAGGTGTGAGGACTTACAGAACAGAATTATGTAACGTGATACAAAGAAAAAAGTCCAAATGGTTTTATAAAAACATCCTTTACCAAAAGGGTTGAGCCAATCTAATTAAAACGGACTATTTTCTCAATGAAATACAAAAATGTCATCATGACATTTTAAATTTTAGTGTAGTTTTTTTTACTATTTAAAAACACGTTTGACCAAACAATTTGTCATTTTATGAGTGTCTAAGATATTGAATAAATGCATTTATTTATTAAATGCATTTATTTAACTACATTAAAGATTGTTAAAGTCGGAGGATGAATGAAGTAATTTGACTCCTATAATATAATATATAATTTCCTATATATGGATTATTTGTCCTTTAAACATTTAACAGGTTGATTTGATTCTTCCGCCACTAGGTGGCAGCATTTGAACACGGAATAATCAGAAGTGGGTTTCATTGAAGGCATACAAGGTTTTCTTTACAGTTCATGTGTTATTTAGTTAGAATCACATTTTTTCACATCACACTTTTTCATGCATACACCCCCCCCCCCGGTAGTCCAACTCTGAGCACACACACCCCTGGTAGTCCAACTCTGAGCACACACACACCTGGTAGTAATAGACTTCAATTGATAGTTTGCAAAGTATGTTTATTGTGAGTGCTAACCATGTCTTACAGAATATTCCCACTAACAGAATAACTTATTCCTACCCAGTATACACTTCAACTTCAACCTGACTGTATTTGATACCTGTATTAACTACAGCTGTTTTGTTTTCCCCCGCCTCTCTATATTGCAGTACGGTTCAATAAAAACATAAAAAGAATAAATTAACACCTATCTGAAACCAATTTTTAAAGGAATAAGGACGTTGTAAACTACAGATATTAGGATTAATGCTGGATTGTTGCTTTTTAATGCATTGAGAGCTAAGTTGACCTCACAAACTGTTGACAGTGACAAGTAAAATCAGAGATTCCACTCGAACTTTCTATCAATCCCCTTAATGAAACACGAACTAGAATCCAACTGCTCGACATATATCTTATTATCCTGCCGGTAGAGTTTTAAAGTTAGAGTATAGAGTTTAAACTATACTGAGACACCGTAGCTGACCCATCTCTTCCTCAATCTCCAGCCAGACAAGAGAGAGAGAGAGAGAGAGAGAGAGAGAGAACTTCATTTCTAGCAAATTAATTTACCATCCTCGCCTCCAGAGCTCGCTCGCTCATTCGCTAGCTGCCGCGTGTGTCTACTGAGTCGGAGCCTCATGCATAAAGCATCAGGTTTAATTGCAAACCCAGAAACTAATGACTTTGGACTGGTTAACAGCAGGGGAGCCATACATCTCGAGCAAACTGAATGAAAAATCAGCTCAGAGGAGGGAAAAAAGGGAGCCTAGCCTCTAATTGATGAATAATTGAAGTGGCGAGCTACGGGGCATAATTGTGACATTTTGTTTCAATCAATTTCCAAGTGGTGTGGGCGAAAGTGCACTTAAAGGGGAAAAGTCAATGACAAAGAATTAGCAAGAAAGAGAGAGTTAGAGCGAGAGTGCGGCCGGTGATGGAAATGAAGATTCAGTCATCGCCATGTCATTTGGAAGAGCAAAAAAAAAACAAAAACGCACTCGCTCAGACACAAAATGACTTTCCGCTCCATCTACATCTCATTTAGTTGTTTTTTCTGTCAATGTCCTCTTATGTTTTCTGACGGGTCACCTTTACTCCCCTTTAAAGGAACTCTGGAGTTTATTCCACTTGACCTGTTCATCGTCAAAGAAAAGTCAATAATAAAAGTATGTGAGCAATAAAAAAACAAGAATATTTGAATTAGTCGTCCCCGACTGCAAGGGTATGTCCCTGAAAAGTCCCCTATCCCCTGCATTGTACAAGCAATCCCCGAGATAAAAGAGTGTTAAAAAAAAAAACAGAAAAATAAAGAAAACAGCTCCCCCTAGTTAATAAAATATGAACTATCAGAGTTAAAATCAGATCATCTGGAGTTTATTATACAACAAATGTGGACATCCCTCTCCCCAGCAACACTCTCCATCTCACCCCATGATAATAATAATAACAATAATACTGGAATGATCAAATACATTACTACCTGTCTAAATAATATACAATCAATCGACTTGGGTATGAATGATATTAAAACCGAGTTTATTTGCGGCGGTATTAAAACTATGTTGAATCTCTCTTTACTCCGATCCGCTTCCAAAACAGATGTGTGTGCCAGCTAAACAAATATCTTCCCGACACAGCGGTGCAGCGGCACCAGGAGTTGTCGGAAGAGAGGAAGAGAATAAACAACTTACACTCGTCACAAATTAACGCGCGTCATTACGAAGCGCTTTTATTCTTCAGCGGTACTGCTGGCTGGATTTTGTGGAAGCTAGCTGTTTGGAGACATCGTCTTTTTTTTTGGAGGGTCATCGCTGGGCAAGAGATCAAACATCTAAATCTCCCAGAATGAAATACAAAAGTACAAAGTACTTCAGGGGGAGAACTTCCTTGGTTGTGTGTCGCCACAGCTTTCGGCATCGGAGGAGAAGTGTGAGTTCAAACATTTACATTAAAATGACTAAAGACCTAATTAGCATTGCTAAGATTACGAGGATGCTGTTCTGCTCTCGGCTGGATTATACCATCAATTATATATAGTTTCTGGAATATTCACTAGATCTTCATAATGACTATGCAGTGATCATTTTCAAATTTTACACCCACATAGACCTTAGTTTGAGGAAGAACTGGATTGATTTTGGGAAAGGTCGGTCGTCAGTTGTTCTATGCTGTATGTATTATATTTTACTCCAGTAGTTCATATTTTACCCACTAAGGGAGCTCTTTTCCTTTTTTTTTTTTTTTTTTTTTTACAAAAAGACGCTGCTTTCCCGGCAGAACTGAAAAATCATGTAATGGATCATTTTCATAAATTTTTGCCTGTGAAGTAGTACCGGAGTGATTTTGGCAAAGATCGGTTCTAATATCTGACACTAGGGGGAGCTTTATCTCCAAAAAAATCGTCCGATTTTGACCAACTTAGGTGAATATCGAATCGACTCAAGGACATCTATATTTTGTGAATATCAGATTTTACTATAGCAGCTCATATTTTATTTTACTTTTTAAAATTTTAATTTTCTATTATTATAATTAATTATGCATGTAGTTATATTTAGGATTATAATGAAAAAACACTGTTTTTTGGGGGGGATGGGGGACTTTTCTCGGCGTAGGCCGAGTTCAGTTCTGCTGACGGTGAAAGGCCAACATTACGTGCTTTACTTAAAAACGGCAACGTTGAAGCTTGAGTCATTGTAACAGCAGCGCCACTAGCTCAGTGTCCTTGAGTCTTACACACACACACACACACACACATACGCACACACACACACACGCACACACTAGAGTAAAGCAAACACCATTCACCCAACCACTCTGCATTGATGACACTTTATCTAATTTTGCCCCGATTGCTTTGTGTTCATCACTCTGCTGCACAAACACACTCTTTTTTTCCCCCTCCTTCTTCTTTCTCTCCACTGAGCGGTCCCTTGTGATTACCATATTCAGAGAGAGAGCGAGGAAAGAGAGAGAGAGCCCGGTGTTTTTGCACGGAATAATTCTTAAAACCACACACAGCTTGATTGACGTGTATGGAAATGAGGCGGTTGCATCCTCAGAGGAGACACCATACGGATGGGAGCAGCACAGCGACGAGAAGCGCGCACAAAAGGCGCTTGTAAATTCCTGACATGCCTAGCATATGTTAATGAGCCATTCTCCGGCTCTGATATAATTACTACGAGGGGATATTGCCTTTGGTGGAAATATCTGCCTCGCACGGCATGGCTACCTCACGGGGGAGAGAGAGAGAAAGTAAAGAATGATAAAGTGGTGGGTGGATGTATTCTCATTTACCACGCTAGGAGGTAAAGAGATTGATGTTGGCAAATTCACTCAGGATGATGTATCGGGGAGAATGCACCTGGGGTTCATTACATAGCTCTGTTAAAACACTTTCTGCAGTTTTGTATCATTTGTTATAGGGCATTAAGTCTGTCTTGTCGTGCGGACCACTTACTTAGGATGTCTTCAGAGGAGCCTCTGGTTGCTTCGGGCTTACGCTGAATCTGCGGGTTAGCGAGGCTTTCATCTTAGTTAAAGCGGAAAAAAACTTGAATACGATGTTTTCATGTTATGGATTCGGTGACAGTGTGTTTGTTTGGTGCCGAACGAAAGCTGTGGTAAACTATGGGCGCCATTTATGAAGCAAAAACATTGCTAAACAATCGGGTTCAACATTTAGATTTAGATTTAACATTTACATGTAAAGTTAAGATAAAATTGTGACATACTGTATAAATATAACATTGAAATTTAACAATTAGGTTCACATTTAACATTTAGATATACTATTTAGAATTAGATTTTACATTTAGATTGACATTTCCAACATCTACATATAACATTAAGATTTGACATTTAAATATAAGATTTTGATTTAAATTTAACATTTAGATTTAGATTTAATATTTACATGTAGAATTAAGATTAAGATGTGACATACTGTATAAATATAACATTTATATTTAACATTTACATATGACATTTAGATTTTAATTTGGCATGTAAATATAACATTACGACGTAGATTTAACATTTACATATAACATTTAGACTTAGATTTAACATGTACATATAACATTTAGACTTAGATTTAACATTTACATATAACATTTAGACTTAGATTTAACATTTACATTCTACATTTAGATATAACATTTAGACTTACACTTAACAATAAGATACAACCTTTGTCTTAGATTTAATATTTACATATACTATTTAGGTTTAAATTCAACATTTACATATAACATTTAGATTTAATATTTAGATTTAGATTTACAGTTTAAATGTAACATTTACATTCAACATGTAAATATAGCATTTCAATTTTGCATTTAACATTTAGAAACATTTCGATTTAGTTTTAAGATTTATACATACCATTTAGATATACCATTTACATTTAGATTTAACATTTAGACTGTAAGATTCAACATTTCAATGTAACATTTAGATTTGACGTTTCATATTTAAGTTAATGCCATAAATGTGAAAAAAAAAAAAGTTTGTTCAATATTGTTTGGAGCTAAATGTGATAAATTAAAAAAAGAGTTGCTGTTAAATCAGCATGTGCTACTTCACAAACGGCTCGACATAGTGAACTTATTTCAGTCCCACCGCCCAGGATTATCTCCCCGCCGCATCGCCGTGCGGGGAAGGCAGCACCCACTCCTTTCCCGAGCTCCGTCAAAGCCATGATTGCGGTCTCCACCCCAGAAGAATGATTTGACACCAGCTCACCCTAATTTCTCCTTTTTCTCTCCTCGGGCAGCAGCAGAGGTGGTATTAAAATGAGCAGCATTGATTGCTGAATTAAGGGCCTTGTGACTGGAGAGTAAGGGAGAAACCCCCCCCCCCAAAAAACCAGCCATTCGATAGCGAGCGGAAGGAACGGTGTCGTAGCCAGGAGTGCTCACCACTCCAATCAGTAGAATCTATTGTTGTGCATCGCTGCTCATGACAGATCTTGGTATGGAGCCACTGGCAGAGCACCAGGGTATTGTCTGCTGCACAACGGCCCAATCAATCCTCCTCTGCCCGAAAATGACTGCGGCCACCAGGGGGCAGTGTGATTCTCCACTGGCTCTCACACAGACAGGGAGGGAGATGATGCACATCACACTGAGATGTGCCTGATGAATCAAAGAGAGAGAGAGAGAGAGAGAGAGAGAGAGCGTCTTATAAAAGCAAGAACAATGAGCCGTTATTGGAATCCAGAGCTTAATTGAAATCTAGCTGTGAGATCAAAGTATCGCAAACCCATGTGTGACTATTAGATCTAAAAATTAAAAAAATTGCGAGCAAATACAGAGAAAAGGTGCATTAACGACAAAAAGGTGCCAGATGTAATAAAAAAAACAAAAATGGCATTATCTCTTCATCTAAATCAACCCGATCACAACATAAAAAGCAGATTTAATCTATGAAATTCTTTATTTGCAGCGCATTAGACGGTAGAGATGTTCTCACTCGGAAGGTACCAGTCAAAACGAAAATCTTCCTCCTAGTCTTTTCGTTTTCATACCGCATTATAAGATATTAATAAAATACAAGGCAACCGTCCTCTGAGGTTACGAGGAGCTGATGTGAAAACCGAGCCACTCCTCATTAGGGGAGTTTTCAGAACGCGGGTCGGCCATTAGGCCGGCAACCTCTCTCTGGCAGTTCTGGGTCAGCCTCAACCAAGCAGCAAAAAAAAAAACTACCGCTACCATTCTGAATTTGTCGAAGAAATAAGACAGAAAACGCCGCCGGGACTTCAAAAGAACGTAAACCTTTAATCTTGAGTGGCTGTCATTACCGAAGCTAAGGGAACTTTCAAAGACGCTGAGAGGAACCGCGGAGACGCACGAAGGATATGTTTGTTTTCAAAGACAATGACTGTTTATTTGGGAAGCGGGGCCGTGGGTAAACGCTGGAAAGAGATGCAGATGGAGCCTTGCATCTTTTGATGTAACTAGATCGCTCTGTGGGATACCATGTGGTATTTTATGATGTGCATTTTCACGCCTCACTCTTCTCCAAATAATTCTTTAACGGTGTGATATTCATTTCTATGGTGCTCCGGGTTTCCTCAAACGCTCCTCGCGCTGAAATCGACTTCTCAATTAGAAAAAACGGGGAGTATTTCAGCCTTTCTTACAGCTACCTTTTTTTTTGGATTCATTATTCAAAACAATCTGGCATATAAATCCGGCCTGTCAGATACCTGCTGAGTCGACCCCGCGGAGGCTTTCAGTTCCAGCTCCGCTGCTCTCTACCCTCAACGTGATTGACGGCACCGAGCCTTAAAGCCCGCTTTGAGGTCATGTGATCGCCACTGGTGCGTGCCCACTATTGAGGAGCAGGAGGCGGTGGTGGGACACCAGGTAGCAGCATCTGCTCTCTGACTTTTTCTAGAACACACACTGCCTGTGGCGCTGCAGGCTCGGCTAGCCGAACATCTGTCGGTGATGTGCTAGCAGGCTGGCAGACCCGAACGCCGAGCAGCCGGCCAAATGAAGGTCCTGCACGAAGGAGTGTCCTTCAGGAATATCTCTGTTAATGTCTCAATCCACTCTCCCGTCCATGATAAAGATGTTCTCACTCTAAACAGTCGTAATTATCTGAGTTTATCTCTGAGTTTATAGTCAGAATTCCAAGAATAAAGTCAGAATTCGGACTATACTCTCAGATTCTGAGTTTAAAGTCTGAATTTCGAGATTAGAGTCGGAATTCGGAGTTTAAAGTCAGACTTCCAAGAATGAACTCGAAATTCTGACTTTATTTTTTTGTCATTCTGACTTCATTCTCCGAATTCTGACTTTAAACTCCAAATTCTGACTTTCATCTCACGATTGTGACTTTAATCTCACGATTATAACTTTAAACTCAGGATCCCGACTTTATGTTTCCTTAGCTAAGTCTGACTTTATTCTCAGAATTCTGAGTTTAGAGTCATAATCGTGAGATTAAAGTCAGAATTTGGAGTTTAAAGTCAGAATTCGGAGAATGAAGTCAGAAGGACAAAAGAACAATAAAAACTGAAAATCCCGTAGACTAATAATCTTTCGTAGCAACCAATGATGAAACTGAAAGTAGAAAAAAAACATTTCAACCATGTAGTCGTACAGTAAGATAATATTCATTTTCCTGCATCCTCACTATTTTACACACAAAACAGTGAAAATAAGACTTCGTTTTTGTTGTGCAGCAGGATTCATTGTAAGCTTCTAGCTAATATGTTTCGTATTTCAAGCCCACTTAGTTCCGTAAACAGAAGCAAGACGTGAAATAAAATAATGATATATACAGGATTGAGATCCTGGACTTGATTCGTACGCATTGAATTTGGAAGAAATCAGATCAGATGGTCAACAAATCACGGCCTGAGAACCTTTGGAGGTAAAGCTCCCCCCAGTGGAACAAATCTGCATCTGACTTTTACCCAAATCAATCCAGTTCTTCCTCGATTTAAGGTCTATGTGGATATAACATTGTGAAAATGAACCATGAAATAGTTTTTGAGTTATCGCGTTAACACGGAGGCTCTGTGGCGGCGGCGACGACCATTCCATAATATCCTCGGCTTTAAGGGGGTATAATTATAAACTATCCAACAGCTGTGGAGACATTCCACTGAATAACAAGAATGTGAACCACATGAGTAAGAGACTCCGTAAAGTAAGTTGGTTTCCGCCGTTGGGGACGATTTGTGGCTGTAAAAGTTTTTTAATGGTAGTCGGTTCTATAGTTGAGGCATCATGGTGCCGCAGTGGGAATAAGGTTTTAACCCTTAGATGCATGAGTGGGATAAAAATGACCCGGTGAGGAGTTTCTCTTTTTCTAATATCTTTGTAGTTCAAAGCTGCAAATCCAGGATTTCCTCAAGAAACATGTTTAAGATGTCATACCATTTAAATGCTTTATTTACATAAGATAAGATAAGATAAACCTTTATTAGTCCCACAACGGGGAAGTTGCAGGGTTACAACAGCAACTTTTTAAGAAATTGAAGTTTTAAGTGTAAGTAAGTGGGTCAAAAACGACCAGCATTCATTCATTTCCTACGGTATATCACGGGAACCTTCGATTCTTACCAACATGTAAGACAGCAGAAGCATCAACCCTCAGAAACAATATTTTACAAAGTAAAGTCCACTAAATGTAAGAATTACCCTATTTTTTTACTCAGAAAATATTTGCTGTCATCAAATTGATACATATTATATCAAATATATACTATAATATGCTATATATAGGTACTTTTCTAATTTAAATATCAGTATGTTAAACCCTTCAAACATGAAATTTAATACAAATGATTAATCTTAACCCAAATTACCAAAATGGCATAAAAAAACCCCACTAACTCTTATAGGGGTCATTTTCATTCTTATCAACCTTGAACTGTTTGGTTGAACACATTTTGAGTCACTATGTCTTATTGAGAATGTGACTGAACCTGTTTATAATATGAGCCAGTGCCAGCATGTTTATGCTGAAGAGTAAGGGGCCGAGGACGGGGCCCTGGGGGACACCACAGGTCACAGACACAACTGAGGAGGCGGCTTTAACCGACTATTGAGAGATAGTCCCGTTTGATAAGTAGAATGGTCACTTTTTACACCAGGAAGTTGAATCCTCTCCGGCGGCCATAATGTTTTGGCTGAGTAACGCCGAAAGGAGGGAAGAACAACAAATAAAAAAACTCGACTTTTCAC
Source organism: Lophius piscatorius (assembly GCA_009660295.1). NCBI lineage: Eukaryota > Metazoa > Chordata > Actinopteri > Lophiiformes > Lophiidae > Lophius > Lophius piscatorius. The sequence goes on along the minus strand of VRLP01002163.1, from coordinate 87,021 downwards.
CCAGTTGAGCGACGGAAAGGAACAGCGTGATGCGGCGGGCCCGATTGCCCCCTTCCAGTCCAGCCTTCGCCGACGACAGATGGCCGTCTCTCCCACAATGCCGTGCTGTCGCAGATGCCAACAGAAGAGGCGACAAACACACCGCAGGTGTCTGTCCCTCTGTGCCCGGTGTGTGTGTGTGTGTGTGTGCGTGTGTGTGTGTGTGTGTGTGCTGGTGTTACAGCGGACAAATAGCATCTCTGTTATAGGAGTAAAGGAAAGCAGCTGATAGCGTTGCACACCTGCAGGAAGGCGTCGCCATCATACGCTAAATGGATGGGTTGGAACAGACGGGCGATAACAGTTGGAACAGATGCGGCACAAGTCAACATGACTCATTATGACATCTCACACGAGTGTGAGATCGACAGGCGCTGATGGGCGGAGCAATGTTTCCACAAACGCCGAGGTCGGCCTGGCGAGTTGAAATACACTCCTAAGTCTTAGGCCCATGCATTCGTCCCAAACAGCAAGGGGTGTATCCCCGTGAAGTCCCCAATCCCCGGCGTTGTACATGCAATCCCCCCTGATCGAACCCCTGGAATTAAACGCAAAGTTATGGGAAAAAGGAAAAAGAAAAGCTCTATGAAGTGAGTCAAATATCAGCTAAATAAGTAAAATATGATGCATGAATTTGTATATATATATATATATATATATATGTATATACATGATAAATCTCCTTGAGTCGATAGATAAGCACCAAATTTGGATTAAATCAGGCCGATGGTGAAGATGTTTTATCCCAAAAACTTTTTTGTAAAATAAAATCAAATCCCCCCTTCGCCAAAATCAACCCACTTCATCCTGGCACTAAAGTCTATGTGGGTACAAAATATTCAACTGATCCATGGAACTGTTCTTGAGTTATCGCGCTAACATGAGGGGGATTCTGCTGCGGCGGCGACGATTCCATAATAATCCAGGGCTTTTCTGGGGTATAAAAATACATCAGGAACCTTTTGCCAGCACTTAACACAATTTAACATCTGGTTCTGGAATATCTAGTTATTAAAACTCTATTAAAAGTCTAATTTCTGCATTAAGTGGTTGAAGACAAAAGTAGTGACCTTATACTAAAGGTCACATTTAGCATATTTACGCTACATGAAAAAGCTAAAGAAGAAAATCCAGCTGAAGCGATTTACTATTTTATCCGGGAGGTTAGTTCCATTAAGGTTTGATCAGAAGGTATTACAGCGTATGATCACTTCCAAATGTTATCGTTTGCCAGAAATTCCAAAGTTTTATTTGATTTTCAGCCGTTTTTGATTTCCTGATGATTCTTATTTGATAAAGTCTGCGCATAAATTTTAGTTTCACTCACTTTTGCCTGTATACCGGCAAAACTTTTATTTCTTCTTCTGTTCTTTATATCCCGGCGAGTGGTCGAACGGGAAAATAAATGCAAAGGAAAAGAAAGGAAATGAAAACATAACGTTTTGCATTAAAAAAAAAACTCTCTTATTCAATTTTAGTGCAAATCGAAGCATTTAACATTTAAATTCCATTTCAACCCAGGCGGTAAAATGCGTGAAAACGACTTGATTAAATGCTGTATATTAGCTAATAACTGAACTGTCCTTTCCTTGTAGAGCAAAAATGAATTCCCTTAACTCCCTGTAGTTTGTCAGCTGAACATAATTTAATTGGAAGTTGTGGTAACTTAAAAAAAAGCAGCTGTGAATGTTGAGCCCAAACATCTGTTTTTTGTTCAGCGCATACCGCATCCAGACTTTACATGCATGAAAACACGCAGCCAGCATCTCAGCACTACCTGGTGCCGCAGTTAAGGACTGCCTTTGGATGCACTTTGCAATCTGTTCCCTCTCGCTGTTTTCCTGGCAGAACCAGGTGTGGCGGCTGGCAGCGGGCCGGCAGAACCAGGTGAGCGGGCTGATGACCAGTTGCCCTCCAGAGGCTCGCTAGTTTGACCGGATAGCAGATGTCTGCGGTCGCTGACCAGCAGGCAGGAGGCTACTCCAGCGCACGCACACACACACACACACACACACACACCTACACACACACACACACATACACACGTCTGGCTGCAGCTTTACTGAATGCTGACAACATTTGAGGACTTTAGAACCCATAACACGACACTTTAAAACACAAAATCCACACGCTGGACACATAATACAATCCTCCATCCTCAATCAAGTGAAGAAACCATCCGTAGACCGTACTAACAGTTGAGAACCATGACAACGGCCATGAAGGGGAGAGAAAGTGTCTTTGCTTCTGCCAACCTCTCTCATCTCACAGATCTGCTGTCCGTTATGTTTTACTCATCGGGACGATCTGATGCCAACCATTAAAAGAGCATTAGGACTCATCTGTGAGTGTTTTTACTGCACTACTGTTTTGACCTGTGTATCATTGCTAGAACTGGACACAATGTGTTTATTTGTGTGAGTTGTTCTGCTCTGTATACCCAACATCGATCGAGTCTGTCCTCCGTGTCTCTCCCTGAGGTTTATTCCCTTTTTCCCCTGTTAAACGTTGTTTAACATGTTTTAAATCAAATACATGTCTGACGTTAAGAATGGGATTTTTTTTTATAGGTTTGTAACTTGATTTAAACGGTTAGAATCTTATGAATAATTTGAATTAAAAATCATGGATACAGACAATAAAGACATTTTTTGCATCAAATTTTTCTTTTTTTGTTTTACATAATCTTACTGTCTGTATCTGTTAATCGCCACATCTGTGTCCTGGTACCTAAGTACCGTATCATACACAGGGCGTCGTATCTGAGACGACCTGAAGGCCTTTCAAGCAATAACTTGGAGCATCGACTTCATTTAAAGAACCCGTGAACCTTTAGACTCGGATCAAATCCAATCCATGCTCACAGTCGCCGCTCGCAATTATAAACACAGAAGAACCCGAGACCCATAATACCGCCTTCCTGGTTGTAGCCTTATACGAGCCGTGTATAGTACCCAGCATCCAGAAACCATGACAGCCACTTCTTCTGCATGAACTGACAGTTCATAAATCACACTCGTGTGCCCGGACGGGGAAGACGGATTGGCCATCTGTAAATATTTATCCACTATCTCTATAATTAAACAGAGCCGATGCATCATGCCAGGCGTGCAAGTCTGATGATGGCGGCTCTCAAACGGCGCTGAATAATACGGTGTTGAACAGCTTGGTCAAACATTTGTTGTAGGTCTGAGAGCGAGAGAGAGACAGGACAGATGTGTCCAACATGTTTGAACAGCAAAGGACGGATTCATGAAGGCAGGATGTCATTTGACTAAGAGGGATGGTTAAAAAAAAAACAAATTAGCCGACGAAATGATAAATTCAAGATGCCGTCTGAGGGAGATGGTCCAATGAGAAGGAGGAATCCAAGATGTCAGTGAGGGAGGGGGTACGGATGATGGGCCAATAGTTTCATCATTGTCTGTCAGAAGCTGTTGGACCTCCTGTTTACCGCCGAGGCTGTGTTGGTGGCAAAAGAGCTACTTTTTAAAAAGTTTGACTCAAATTATTCGGCTCATATATCAACCCAAATGTTGTGTGTATGTAATTGGTTTTATTGGACCCCTGCAAAGATAGGGATAGTATGGAATTCTCGTCGTCACCGCCACGTCCGCCGCCTGAGCGTCGCCACGTCCGTCGCAACCACTACAGAACCTCGATGTTATTGCCATAACTCAAAAAATGTTTCATGGATCATTTTCAAATTTTAGAACCACATAGACCTCAGTGCAAGGAAGAACTGGATAGATTTTGGGAAAAGTTGGTTGTATATTATATTATATATTTAATATATATGTAGATTATTTTATGGTTATAAAGAGTGACGGTCACTCGGGCACTTCAGGCAGCTCAGGGGTCCTCGGAGGTCAATACTATAGGTATCATTAATTAGACCGGCCCCAGAGTGAGCAGCAGCGTCATGTTTACGTGGTGCTGATGTTCTCGTGTTTCTGTATTTCCAGGTGAGTAAAAGTGGTGAAAATATGATTATGTGTAGAAACAAAGATGTCCAGAGAACTTTTCAGCTCAACAGAGAGTCGGTAAGACATTTATGAGATTTAAGCCAGTCGTTCAGACATGGTTTCTTAAAATGCGTTTTGGGCGATCGGATCACAAGCGGACAGCGAGACACATCGATGTGTCCAACTGTCCACTTGTCTTCATATTTCGCTGCTGCCTACGTCATTTCCGCTACAAGGTCAAAGGGCGTCATGTGTAGTTATCAGTCACGTTGGTCAAGAGCCAGATTTGTTTAGCTCGCTAGCATGGACTAAACAACTTGAAGATGTTTTAAGAGCTAATATACATGTATGGACTATTCCGACTCTTGAGACCGACAGGTAAAAGTAATTAGCGACATGCTAAAAAGTGCAGGACAAGGAGGAATTGAAGCACGTTAGAAAAGCTGGGCTTTCCCCAGTGCCTTGCTAGCCACGCCACAAACAGCCCTGATGAAGTATTTTCCTGTGTTTAAGAGTACGTGGATGTTCTGGACGTGCAGGTATCAGTAATTAGACCGAGCCCAAAGTGTGTAGCAGGGTCAGGGTTACGTGTCGCTGTTGTTTTCAAATTTCCAGAAAACAAAGCTAATACCGATTTTTAACTCTTAATGCACTCTTTGAAATGCCTTTGTGTCGTCGTGATTCCTGTTCATCTCCTCTAATGAGACACGAGCTTGAAATCTGTAAAAGAAAAACACACGTCTCGTTGATATTTACTGGTTTGGCTGAATTTTAGGCTCCTCCTTTCGAGCCTTAATCCTACATAAAGCCTAAAGTCAGGCTTTGGGGTTTGGCTGCAGACCTCCCCATTGTTTAAGCACACAGACTGAACATTTAAAATATCTATTTCTACTATTTTCCAAATTTGTGTGTGTGTGTGTGTGTGTGTTTTTGTGCAGATTCTTTATTAGTAAGCAGATTACGTCTGGAGTTGGATCCATATGGGAGCTGCCATTTCCAATCTGAGATTTTTCATGCAGATTCGTAACGTCATAAGCCTCCCCAGTCTCCTGCCAAGCAACTCCAGACAATCTTCATCCATCTTCCTACCCTCTCACCCCAATCAAATCTGCGTGCCATGGGAAAACAAAGCAGTCCCATGTATTTTTCAGAGAAGTAGCTCAGCCAATCTGCAATGCAAAAATTCTAAATCTGCCATTTAGAATGAAAAATTGATTTCACAAACAAAACCATCCACCAGTGAATAGTTTTTAATCAGGATGATGCTTTGATGTGCCGGCAGAGTCTCTCTCACACTTTTTTGTTTAACATTTTCATTAATACATAGACCTAACTCTGTAATAAATTCATTTTTAAATTGTCAACAGGGACGACTTTCTGACTTTCTTCCTCATTAATATTTCACTGGCTCTGCTTGCTGCCTGCTTCTTTGAAACTCATGTCTAGTCATTAATATGAAAACTTTTCAGACAACCAGGACAAACATAAGGAACAAAATAGCACACTGGAGAACAATTTGACTGAAATGCACGTGGAGGATTCAACTCTTACATTTATCATTCAAACCGCAGGAAACAAAATTGCGGGTTATCGTTCGACTGGATGTGATTTCGTTTGACTAAGATGTGTTCCACTGTAATTTGTTCGCAGTCTATCCTGCTTTTCTTTTTTTGTAGTTGCATCAATGGTGTTATTTTCTTGATCCTCCATGATAGAAACTATTTGATGCAATTTAAGGCAATTTCGGTATTGGCAGGGTGAAAACATATCCCACTAATAAACTAGTCCAACGCTAACTGTTTTTTTCTTCTTCTTTTTGTACAAAAACTCTCCCTACGAGTCAAATATTATATTTACAAGATAGATCTCATCCGGCAAATTCATTGCCACCAACATTGGACTAAATATAACCAACAGCTAGGAAGTTATGTACGAAAAAACTGTGTTTTTCTTTAAAATCTCCCTCTAGTGAGTCAAATTTGAACTATTTATAAAACACGATTTAAACGAGATAGATTTCCTCAACTTGATTCATTTGCACCAAATTTGGATAAAACTCCCCCTAGTGTCAGCAATATACAGTGATCATTCCAAAAATCAGTCCAGTTCTTCCCCGCACTAAGCTCCATGAGGGAGAATTTGGAAAATGACCCATGAAATGGCTTATGAGTTATGTCTGCAAACCAGTGCTTTTCGTAAAAAACAACAACAACCCCCCCCCCCTAGTGGGTAAAAATATGACATTTACAAGTAGATCGCCTTTAGCAACAAATTTGGACTTAATCAGACCAACAGTTGAGAAATTATGTCCTGAAAGCATTTGGAGATAAAGCTCCCCCTGGTGTCGGGAATATACAATCAACTTTTCCCCAAATCGACCCACTTCTTCCTCACACTAACGTTTATGAAGGTACCAAATTTGAAAGTGACCCATGGAATGGTTTTTGAGTTATCTTGCTAAAACGAAGGATCTGTGGCAATGACGATCCCATAATATCCCCGCCCTTTTCTAGGATAGAATTATTGGGCATAATGATTAAAACCATAATTAAAGGACAAAACTTTTGAAAGTCAAAACTGCTTCATTACTCATTTGACCAAACAAGGAGAGTTCATATCACTTCATTCCTTAACTTAAAGAAGAGTAAGAGGGACGATGTGTCCTGATGTTCTGGTGGTCCCCGTCTGGCCTGATGAAAGGGATTTGGTCTTTGTCACACAGTTTTCCTGACATGCCGGATCACGATTGGTTTTAATCACGGCTGTTATGCAGGGTTTCAGACATTGAGAGGGCAATATAAGACCATTTTTCCAACAACAGTAAACCTAGTCAGAAAGCTTAAACTTCCACTTGGAACCTACTCAAGTGAAAGTAGGTCAGACTAACTGGAATAATCCGGGTTTATCAGTTAGCATTGCTAGATGGAACGGGCCTCAGGGCAAAGTACACACATTCTCTACTCAAGTAGAAATACAGATTACCTCAGTATATAGTCTCTGTGTACTGTCTATACATACAATAAAATGTCATCGGCATATAAAGACATTGAGTTACTAGTATAACTGAAATTTTTGTAGAGTTGAATCCTTCTGATATATCTTTTTTACTTCAATCCAAACTATAACCAAGACTCCTCACAAATAATCCCATCAGTGTATTTCTTAAATAACCTTAAATGGAACTAATATAATACTGAAGTGTCGTTTTGTGGGCCAGAGTTGATTTAGAAGTGACACGACGATGGACAGGGGGAAATATTAACAGAAAGAATTTTCAGACATGTATTCAAAGTAATTAGGAAGTAATCTAATCTGGAATAAGATTTATGTCCACTTGAGTAAATTGTAGGGTTTAAACCACATTCCAGATCAATGAGGCGAAAATCGATTATTAAGATTGTGGAACGCTGACACTGCAGTTGTGTTAATCCAGAACTTTCCAGTGCTGGATCCAATACAGCACCATATTGTATACACTTATATATATATACACGTCAATTACAACTGGAAAGTCTTAAATCTTAAAAGAAAAAAAAGTGGTGGATAGAACGGTGGATAATGCAAAGTTCAACAAATGTAATTTTTTGTCTCTGGTTCGGCGATGCAGCCGTCAGACTTTCCACAAGTTTCTATACTGCTTACAGAGAGGTTACGTTTTAGGACCACTAAAAGACAACGGCTGGTAGAATTAAGTGAGGCCACAGCAGCTGTGTAATTTGCCTATTAGCGAAATGATGACAAACCCTAGCAGTAAGATGGGATTCCTGAATAAAAACTATCTGGATCTCGTTCCATTTAAGAAAATCTAAGCATGCAGAACGTTAAGGCCATTAGTGTTACAGCTGGCCGCATTAATTGTAGTCATGCGGGGGAAGTTAATTGGAGAGATATACTGTATAAACCCTAACGCATAGGAAAAAAAAGGTGAGTGGGAAATCCATCACATCCCATAACCCCGTTGCCATGCTCCACATAAAGCCCACTAAAAAAACATAATTAAAAGCAAGTATTATGCACTAATCCCTGATGGTACAGTAAGCTGTATCATCACCTACCGAAATAAACTTGGTCACCTGACACTGAGATGGTGGGCTCATCCGGAGCTCCTGCTCCGACTTATGATAACAAGTATCGTAGAATCAATTTACCAAAGACGTTTGATTTCATAATACTGATCTCAGGAAACACAGAAATGATGTGTGGAAAGTTCTAGAGCTGCAGAAATCTGTCAAAGAATACAAGAAAATCTCTCAACAACTCAAGATGTCAGTTTCAACAGTTCAGATCAATAATTTAGAAGTTTGAATTAGAAGTTTGAAGAGACTTGAGATGTTCAAATCTGGAAGAGGATGTGTTTGCAAACTGAGAGGACGACGGTTCGATTGGCAAAATACTCTCCAAGGATTACAGCTATCATCTGTGGGATGTGCTGCAGAGGAGAGTCCACCAGCGTGGACCTCAGAACCTGAAGGAGCTGGAGAGTTTCTGTATGGAGGAATGATCTCAGATCTTCTCCATCTGTTCTCAGACCTCATCACAGACTACAGAAGGAGACTCAGGCTGTTGTTGTGGTAAAAAGGGGGCTACCTAAAACCTTAAATACAGCGTGGTCCACATGTGAAGAGAGAAATATCTGTTTTATATTTAGAATGTAATGTTTTATAAAGTATGTTACTCAATTAAAAGGTTCGTTTTTTACATCATAGTATAGACAATAAAGCCATTTTTTAAAATCTCATTTTGCTAAATCTAGAGTGACACACACTTTTAGTGAATCCTGACTACACACACACACACACACACACACACCCACACACACACCCACACAAACACACACACACACACTACTTCAGAGAGATGGATTGCCTGCATTCCCATCCCTCACCTAGGCCAGCATCCAGGTGCGTAACAGCTGGGGAAGCTGGGGGGAGGGTTCTGTGCTGGGTGGGGAGGGAGACAGAGGACCGGGGATGGGTTGACCCATGTGTGAAGGATGCTCAGGGATGAGCTGCAACCTTTCATTGGGAACTCTCCGGGTGCTGATGATATTACCTTATGGGTTTGTGGAGCCCGTACTAGTCAGTGGAGACGAACAGAACGGGTCACGCTTACTTCTTCTCCGGTTTATTTTTAATCTTTACATTCTAGTCTTCTTCTACAAGCTGTTCCCCGTGAAGAGAGCAGTGAAGATTGAGACGAGACTGACGTTCCTGTTTATTGAAAACCCCCCATCAAAGAAAACACACTCCATATCATAACAATCATCATAATAAACAAAATAAAATAAAAATCACTGTTCAGAATACAGACCAAAAGATTAAATATACCGACTACAGTCAGGAGTTAAAGACATCTTTTATCACGTTTTAAATCATGATTGCTAAAATCACAAGCGTAGAATCCCTGTTAACCCCGCGTTCCTGAATGCACCAAGAGTTTATAGGACCCCACTCCTTTTACCTCACCAGCTCAGGTGCATCTGTTCCAGAAGTGGTGAACAATGACTTCCTGTTTTACTGGGGTATAAATATGAGGTGACACAGGCTTTGACACAAGTCTCTTTGATGTTCTTCACAGTGGGAAAGACCAGAGAACACAGAAATGACAATCTGTTAACAGTTCAAAATGTCAGTTTCAAGAGTTAGATCAATAATAACAACGTTGCTAGGAGACTGGACATCTGCCCGGAAGAGGACGTGTCATCAAACTGACTCCACACACAGAATCTGAAGGGGTTTCTGTCCGGATGAATGCTCTCAGATCTTCTCCACGTGTTCTCAAACCCTCGTCACACACTACAGAAGGAGACTCAGGGCTTTTACCGTGGCTTCTTTTACTTGGGTTTAAGTTTTTGTGAATAATTTGATTTAAAGATCGTGCTGTCAGACATTAACCCTTTAATGTCCTCACTGAGAAAAAAATAAATATTTGAAAATTATTCCTTTGTGTATTTATTTCTTAAGCATTTACTAATGCCTTATAATCTTATAATCTCGACATTTTTCTATAAAATAACAAATTATTTTGTCAAACCTGTTTATAACATTAAAAAAAAATATATATATTACATGGAAAATAGACAATTTTTTTTGGATTAGTTTATTCAACTACCTTCATTATCAGGAGAAATCTCCTCGCTGTTTTGCTAAGGATGTTTTCAGAAAAAACATTTGACCCCTTATTTGTCCTTTTTGGTTAAATCAAGTTACATAATCGTGTTTAGTAAGTCCGCAGATGCTTAAATGTCACATGACATGAGAGAGACTGTTGAAATAGGACTTTTTGACCCCCAAGGCTCCGTCATTGGCCCCTTCCTCTTTAGCATATATACATCCTGCCACTGGCTGATATTATAAACAGGTTCAGTCCCATTTTTCAAGAAGAAATACTGACTCAAAATATACATATAACATACAGTTGAGCAGGAAATCAAAGGGTTAAGACATTTTTTTGCATCTACTTTTACCCGTTTTTCTACATGTTTCCTTTAATTCTTGAGGGCGCCGCAAGCTTTTTTGCATAATCATCAAAATCAAGGTCAGACTCCAAAGTCCGGACCTATTCATTAAAGCTCAAACTAACCTGGAAGGTAAATCGATTTCTTAATTATCCGTATGTTGAGGGGTTTTAATGAGGCTTCCAGCAGCGTCTATAGGCCGAGAGTGTGTGACTGCTATGGGATGGAATCCCTGCACAGGAAACAGGGGGGCTGGAGATGACTGATGGAGTGTGATGTCGTACTGAGTGCCATGGTAAACTGTTTTAGGATGTGATTTCACTCAGTGGGTTTTGAGTGGAACAGAATGTCTGGTGAGAAAATAAAAGATGAGAAAACGGCTCCAAGTCGCCATATGGAGTGTGGCGGTAAATGGATATCAGCTACTGTCAGTGGTTTCCACAGATAATGGACACTCAGTCGCATAAATATAGTGCCAACATGAAAGCGGCGGTGAGGAACCTTCTCAGATCGACATACAGGTCCAACACTCACATCTTTAACGCCGACCGTAAACGGAAGCGCGTCCATGTTTGCGTTGAACGGCATCTTCTGCGTTCCCTCTGGCTGAACGTGTCATCCACCATGCGGCGACGCCACAGTTGGCGGTACACGACGTGTTTCTCCTCAGCTTCTCGCTCGCTCCTCATTAGCCATCAATCACCTCCTCTCTCTGCATGGGAAGAGACCTCCTGACTACACATCCACGCAAGATGCTCACTTTGGCACTTGAACACGCAAACCGCCCACCTACCCTCACAGGAGGGGAAACACACCTTCTTCCCTGCCCAGTGAGGTCGCTGTCAAAGATGGCGGTAGAGAGAAATGTTTGATTACTGAGAGCTCGGTTACTGCGTCACAATCCTGGGCTTGTCTGCCGAAACAGATCCTTTGTGTAACTAAAGCTAAAAACTGTGTGATGGATTATTTTCAGAGTTTATACCAACTTTGGTGCGTGGAAGAACTGGTTCGATTTTGGAAAAGGTCAATTTTTTATTTACAACACTAGGGGAGCCTTTTATCTAAAAACATATGTGTGGCCACGATTTAGTACGATTTTGAGCACAAGAAGCTGCACGAGATTTATCACATTTGTATCTAATAGTTCATAATTTACCCACTAGAGGGAGCTTTTATTTAATTTTCCTCTAAAGAAAAACACTGTTTTTCAGACATAACTTCTCCACCGTTGGTCCATTTGAATCCAAAATTTCTAGATCTATCTAGTAGAAAATAACATTTTACTCAAATACTTCATGTTTTTACGAGTTGGGCCCCCCCCCTTTTTTAATTGGACAAAACTACACATTTAAGTTCGATCAGGAGGATGGATTGTAGAACGGAGTGGATTGGGGGCCTTTTCTGGGATACACCGTTCTCACCTGGTGGATAGTTTGACTCACAATTGAGTCGGTCTTGAATCTTGAATCTTGAGTATTTGGAATTTTGATGGGAATTTGTCGTCACTGCTATCAGAAAGACAAAGGGCATTTAATTAATTGAATTTCTCCATCCGTCTTCATGAAAGGTTTGTTATTTGCTTTTCATAGAAGTTCCTCTGAGAGTTCATCACAGAAGGAACCCCCTCAAACCTGACTTTAATGATCAGGCTTGTTCCTCCATGTTGACGAGTCTGTGAGTCTGTGAGTCTGTGAAGATGAATATTTAAAACCTCCAAGCTGTGGCTACGAATGTGGCTGTTTCAAGGAGAAGGAGTGCAGGATGGATTACTGGATGCTGTTCCACAGAGGGTGACATTGGAGGAGGTGGGTGGGAGCAAGTGTAAAAGAAAAGGAGAGTTTATTTTTCATTGAATTTTCTTGGTGAGTTTTTCGCCCGTCTCCCAGGGACGTAAGGCGGTTTAGTGTATTTTTCTCTCCACTCACCTGCTGCGTATTGTATGGAGGCCATTACTTGACATTGACAGCTGCAGCGGTTTTTGTCCTTGGCCTGTTTATGCCTCAGCTGACTATACTCCACTCTGCTGCTGTGGAAATGCGAGCTTCATCGGAAGTCCTTAAGCTGGAAAGGGTTTGTGGTTTAATTGCAATTTAGTTTTTGAATTGTACCAGGTATTGCATTTTATTCCTGCATCCTATTTTCTGATGCGGATCGAGATCTCACATCAAGAGGGAGTCAAAGTCCTTCGGTGGGTCACTATCTCGTACACCAGCCGTTATCCACGTATGGAAAAGGTCCCTTATATGATTATCGCATCCTTTATTTTACCAGGTAAAATCTAAAAATGACTTTTCCAAGATTGACCACACATACCGAACCCGTATCGTGACGCCTTTCATGGCAGCATTAGCCACGGCTGTATGAATTTGTGTAAATGGTCGAATACTGACTCATGCTGACTCATGCTGACTCCTGCTGTAAAGCCCCTTTGAGAGGTCAGGAAGTAGAGAAAGGTATTTTATACTGTAAAAGGGTGATATTTTTATTCACCCGATATTGGATATTATGGAGTCGATATCGCTGCCACTGCTGATCTTTTGTGTTAATACAAAATTTTAAACCCACATAGACCTCAGTGCGAGGAAGAACAGGAAGGATTTTGAAAAAGTTTTCGGGCCATTTCAACTGTTAGTCCGATTTAGACGAAATTTGGTGATTATGATGTGACTCCAGCAGATCTATACGAAAGTTATGTCGGAAAAACACTTTTTTTCGGACATAACTTCATAATAGTTGGTTTGATTTAATACAAATTTAATAAATATGAATCAAATCAATGAGATCTATCTCGTACATATAATTTTTAATTTTTCAGTTTTTTTAAAAAACAGTTTCCGGACATAACTCCAAAAACTATTTCACAGATCAATTCCAAATTTTATACAAGGAAGAACTGGATTGATTTCGGGGAATCAAGCTAGACAATATGGGGGTTTATATCTCCAAAAGTCCTTGGGCGGTAATTTCTTAACCGTTGGCCCGAATATAGTCCAAAATTGCTGCTCATGAATGGAATGAAGGATCTTTGATATATCATAAAGTATTTTTACTCCAATACTTCATATTTTACATCTACGCAGCACTTTTTTTTTTTATGAGACATAACTTCACTAGAGGGGGATGCTTGAACAATGCAGGGGCTTGGGGGCTTTTTGGGGTTGTACTGTTGCTGTTGCTGTTGCTGTTTTTCACCTCCTTTCACAGACGCATGAATAATATTGAACTTTAATAAATGCAGGGTATATTTAACAAACGCCACAAATCTTCAATATATCCTTTACCCCGTCTTCTTCATCCAGCTCTCCCCCTCTTCTGCTCTCTTATTCTCCTCTGTGCCGTCTGAGAGAGAGAGAGAGAGAGAGAGAGAGAGAGAGAGAGAGAGAGAGAGAGAGAGAGAGAGAAAGAGAGAAAGAGAGAAAGAGAGAAAGGCCTGACACATGGGCCCGGTTCCGTAATAATGTCATTCGGTGTGAATGCTATTAGCAGATTAGCTTTGGCCCAGGGCGGCCCGGCCATGTGCAGCTACTAGATAACCTTGTGTTCCGTAATTTAATATCAACAGTTCCGCTTCTTTTCTAACCACGCTGACAACACACAAATACCCTGCCTCGCCCGGATCGTCCCCTCTGGTCCTCTTTTTGTGAAGAAAGAGGGAGAGAGAGAGAGCCACACACAGAGAGGAGAGGATTACAAGATAGTGACTTCTTGAAAATTCTTTCCCCGCCGCTGAGAAGCAGCGAGAAATTGCCCCTTGTCCACGGATGTGAGAAAATACATAAACAGGCTTATGGGGAAAATTCTATCGGATTGAACGCAGCGAATTTCGTTGGGTGCAACATCAAAGGGGGAAAAAAAAAAAAGGGGAAAAAAAGATGGGGGGTAATGTTATTTCTCATTCTGCTTCTCCGAGCGCACCTAACGTTCAACGTCTCTCAGGCCAGTATGAAGTCATTTCCTGTCCCATAGTTTGACTTTTTTGTGAGAGTGGCTGAGAGGACGGAAAAGAAAGGAGAGAGAGAGAGACAGAGAAAGAGACAGAGAGAGAGAGAGAACCCCCCCCGAACAAGCTGAATCACGATCCTGCTTCAGTTTCTCGATCACACTTCATCCTGCTGCTGCTCTTATTTTCCACATCGGCCGTGAGACAGACGGCCAGACGGCGCGGCCCTATAGCCCTATCGCTCACCGCCGCTCCCTCACATGCTCTGGTGTTACCACGCCTTTATCTCATCTCCACCAGCCCACCACAGCCCGCCGCCTCCCGGTCCTCCAGGCTACTTTACTAATAACCTATTCCTTATCAGTGGCTGCGCACCTCTGCCTGTGATCAAAGAGCCAATTAATGGAGCGGGGAAAGGTGAAGCATTCAAATAATGGAGACAGCTGTTTTTCTCTGTTTGAGAGAATCCATTTTGCATTGTTATCGGCTCCGAACAGCCCCCCCCCACCGACCGGCACTTAATTCTAGTCACTGTCTGCTTCTGCCTGGCTTGATAAGACGGAATGAGAAGAGAGGGATAGAAAGAGAGAGAGAGAGAGAGAGAGAGGGAGGGGGAGATGGGTTGTAGTGGACGGACCCCGGTCACAATTAACTTTGTGCAGAAGAATGCGAGCAGAATCAGAATATCAGAGCCGTCTTTGTAGACCCCCCTGAGGGCGTTTGGGGGCGACGAGCATCTTTAAAGCCTCCCTGTCGTTGAGTTTGAAAGAACGCCGCTGATGAATCCTGAGGTTAATTGTACGGCTTATAAACAGTTTTATCAGTGTCTCAAGACTTCAGAGCTTTGTTTAAATGTATATAAACTCATTAACGCTTCCTTTATCCCCGTCACCATGTTCGATGCACCCTGAGGTGTCGGATATCTTATACTCTTTAAGTGATTCATCATGACCTTCAAGCTGTGTTTAAGAGCCAATATGCTGATCTGGTATTTACATTTGTAAGCAATTAGCTATACCCAGTTAGTCCCATCAAAGGTCAAAGGTCACACACACGTTGTTGTCGGTGCAGCGGAGGGCCGCCTGAGACCTCCATCTACTTTAAAAATGACAGAGCCCTCCAGAATTACTGGCTCCCATTATGAAAAATTGATCAAAATCAGAGGCAAAAAAAAATCTTTAGTTTCTATAACCATGATTTTTAATTCAAATGATTCCAAAAAAGAAACTTTTTTACTTTCATAAAATGTTAAATTTAACATAAAACAAATATTTTTCTCTAAAGCATACGTGCCACAGTTATGGGCAACCTACATTTAATACTTTGTTCCGCCCCCTTTTGTCTCGACGACACTCAAATGACACACATAAGTAAAATGAGATTTTGAATTTGTGTATTCACCATTTCTGTCCCCTCTACATGTGAGGGGACGTGAACACTAACTCCAGCTTCTTTTTAGTTTACCTGTTGGGAGTATTATGGTCTGGATGAATGAGAATCTACACTAGGGGGATACTTAGAAACATGGAAATTCTTTTCAACGCTAACTTCAATTCCACATGGCACTAAGAAACCTCTACACCTAATTTATTCATGCAAAGGAAACAGAGAAAATCTAATATTTGAAAGTCCTTTCCTCTTTCCACTCTGGATTTTACATCTCTTTGTTAAGACGACTCACTTCTACCAAATTACTTCGGATGTCATGGAAACGGCGTACTTTAATGTCCTTGCGGGTTTCAGTTACCTCTACCTGCGGCAACCCTCCAGGAAACGTGAGAGGATGAAGGAAGCAGACATATAATAAATACCGAGCATTTCCCCTCATATATAATCCAAATATTGGGAAGGTATGTTTGGTTTATGAGGCATAAAATAATATTAAATAATAAAAAATCCTGCTTATTAGAGTGAAGGATCAGGTGAGCTCAGAAGGGGAGGATGAATCAGGTGTTCTGGGAGATGAAGGATGAAGCACCAAGAGAAAAGCAGCACTTGCGTGGATAATACACCGTCTGGAAACAGGGAAACTAGTCAGCAGTGTGGAAAAACGAAGAGGCTGTGTTTGTACTTAGCTGTCATACTTTGGGTCGGTGACCATCCATGGATTTTCCACTCACTCACTCACTCTCGGCACTAACAGCTGAATTACGCAAACTGGAACAAAATAGTCACATTTTTTACCTATTAGATAATAATTTGCCCCGGATGACCTTGAGAGTTGTGAGGATGCAACGTAATGACATTAATGAATGTTAGAATTTTACTTCTGCATGTCCATAAAAGGCGACAGGCCCACCGAGAACATGTTACCGGTTTGCAATACATCATGTCCATTCAAGCTGGGGGGTGTTTGATCTGGATGTTTGTTTTTAACGAGCTGTTTCTGTTCCACGCTATTAATTACCGTTACCTTTTAAAGTCCCGCTAAACTGTTTGCTTGACCATATTTTGACTTTTTCTTATTAAAAAAATGTGACTGAACCCGTTAATAATATTGACCCAGTGCGAGTAAGTGTATGCTGAAGGGTAAGGGGCCGAGGATGGAGCCATGAGGGACACCGTATGTCAAAGGAGCAAACGATTCTTCATTGAATGTTAAATTTAGAGAGCCTAAGATATTAAATAAAATAAAAAAATGCCCAAAAGATATAAAACATGCAAAGAAAACTTTTTTTTTTGACAGTTTTTTTATTTTTATTTTTTTAATTAAGGGTAAGGATATTAGAGGATTAGTTGCCTGGGAATCATTAAAATACAAAGTTCTTTGATAGATGGCTGGTATCAGCAGAAGTTATTAAGCCACGCCTCCAAATGCTCGTTCGTCCCTTTTGGCTACGGCGGCGTTTGATAGATGGTGACTTCATGCGAGTCAGAAGAAGAACCTGGAGATGAACTTGGAGAAGCTGTGGGATTCCTTCTGGGTCTTGGCAGACAGATATGGAAGTAAGCTTGATATAATTAGGCTAGATGTGAAGATGGCTCCCATAAAGAGGCTGAGTCGTTTGGAAAAGAAGTTGCTGCTGAGTTTTATTGCCAACGGATCACTGGAGCAGAACTGTGATGCCAGCGCGGTCTGATCTCATGCTGCACGTGTGAAGTACTCTGATTACTATTTTGGCAGGTTTCTCCCACCTGAATTCATCATCTTTGATTAATAATTAAACTGCATCCGCCCGGTATTATTTTCATGAAAGTAAAAATGCTCGTGTAGAAGTAAGAGAATGTATTTTCTCTTTAGTGCCAAAAATAATTAAGGTGGAAATCTAAAATCTTATTGTCTGACTTCACAGGATAGAAACTGCAGGAAACAGTAAGTGCTGGTTCTGACAGGAAGGTGTCGGAGCGAAACAGGGACCTACATGAAATTAAGCAGGTGGTTTTATTGTTATGACTAATTGGTGTAAGTTTGAACAGAAGATCTTAGACATGATGTTTTTTTTAACCTCGGGACCATCCAGCAGAACTACCCTCACCACCATCTTGGAAACCTTTCCCTTCACTCCTGTTGCTGCTCTCCTGTCACAAATTACTCCTGACACCCTTCTCCACCCACTCCACCCTGCCTGCACTCACTTTTTCACCTCTTTTCCACACTCTTTTCTTCACCTCCACCCCTTCATCTTCACTGTTCCACCTGCCTTCCTTTCATTCACACACACGTCTTCTGTCTCTCTGCCAATGACCTTCAGTCCTCTTCTCTCCAGCTCAAACCTCCACCTCTCCAGGTTTTCCTCCACCTGCTCCCTCTTCTCTCTACAGAACACAATGTCATCAACATCAAAGTCCATGAAGACTCCTGTCTGACCTCATCTGTCCGCCTGTCAATCACCATCGCAAACAAGAAGGGGCTCGGAGCCGATCCTTTCTGCGGTCCCACCTCCACCTTGAATCCATCAGTCACTCCTACTGCACACCTCGCCACCGTCATGCCGCTCAAACATATTCTCTGCCCCTCTAACGTACTTCTCTGTCACTCCAGACTTCCTCATGCAAGCCAACAATTCCTCCCTCGGCACTCTGTCGTAAGCTTTCTCTAAATCCACAAAGACACATGTATCTCCTTCTGACCTTCTCCCTGCTTCTCCATCAGCGCTCTCAAAGCGGTTTCCCATCTGTAGTCCTCTTTCTTGCCACGAAACCAAACTGCAGCCCAAAGATTGTTACCTCTTTTCTTAACCTAGCCTCCACTACACTTTCCCCGGATCTCCTTTGTGGGGCTCAGTAGTTTTATACCTCTGTAGCTGCTGCAGCTCTGAACATCACGCTTGTTCTTGAAGATCAGCACCAGTACACATTTCCTCCATTCCTCAGATCTTCCTCTCGCCCTCCAAGATAGTGTTGAACAATATACTTAAAAACTCCACAGCCCTTTCTCCAAGACACCTCCATACCTCCACCAGTATGTCATCAGGACAAACCGCCTTTCCGTTCTTCATAAACCCATCATCGGCCTCTCATTTGAACTTTACCACCTCACTCTTCGCCTTAAGCTGCACCTCCTTGTACTCCTGCCTGCATTCTAGATCTCTCTTGCTATCCCACCTCTTCTTCGCCAATCTTTTCCTGCTTATACTCTCCTAAACCTCCTCATTCCAACACCAAGTCTCCTTATCTTCTCCGCTGACCAGATGACACACCAAGCACATTCCTACCAGCGTATTTATGGCTTGTTCACAAGTTACCCGGTCCACCGGCAGTTCTTCACTACCACCGAGAGCCCGCCACTCCTCCCTGAAGTCCACACCGCAGCCTTCCTTCCTCATCTTCCTCCATTTGATCTTCTGCTCTTACTCTTTTCCTCTTTTGTACCACCAGAGTCATCCTACGTACTAACATTCTATGTTGTCGGTCTACGTTCTCCCCTGTCACCACCTTGGATTCTCCAATCTCTTTCAGAATACATCTTCTGCTCAGGGTGTAGTCCACCTATGTGCTCCTACCTCCACTCTTATATGTCACCCTGTGCTCCTCCCTCTTCCTGAAATACGTATTCAACTCAGCCATTTTCATTCTTTTCGCAAAATCTACCAGCATCCGTCCTTCCAGGTTCCTGTCCTTGACGCCATACTTGCCCACCAACTCCTCATCTCCCTTGTTCACCTCACCAAACTGACCATTGAAGTCTGCCTATTCAACCATTACTCTCTCACCGTTGGTCATACCCTCCATCCCTTCACCCAACTCACTCCAGAAATGGTGTTTCTCCCAACTGCCAACTCAACTTCTGGGGCTCAAGCGCTGACCTTCATCATCACACCTTCAGTTTCTAGTTTCTACATTCTCATCACACTGTCCGACATTCTCTTCACCTCAAGAACCCTCTTCACATACTCTTCCTTCAGGAACACCCCTACCCCATTTCTCCTCTCATCCAATACCCAACACTTTGTTCCCTCCTTCGATCCTTCTAGCCTTGCTGCCTTTCCATCCGGTCTCTTAGCGACACAATATATCCACCTTCCTTCTCTCAATCGTTTCAGCTACCTTTACTTGTAATCCTGCCAAGATTTAAAGTTCCTGCTCTCACCCCCACACTCCTGCCCTTCCTCACCTCTCTCTGTTTCCGGCCACATCTCCCCCCTTCTAAATCCTCCTTTTCTCCCACCACCAATAAAATACTTTCTGCTGGCACCCTGCTGGTTAACAATGCCGGTGGCGATTGTTGTTAACAAGGGCCCGCTTTTGTAAATCACTTTAGTTGGTGTTTAACTTCTGTAATGAATTAAGAATAATCCCAGGTCTCAGAAGCAGGTATTAACATATTTATTACACCGTTAAGAGAACAACAATACCAGAATTATACTGCAAAGTTTCACAGACTGACAGACCATAGTTTACAGCCCAAAACAAAAAAGAATCTTTTGAATAAGAAACCAAAAGAAAAACCAAAAGTGAACAAGAAACCACAGTTCTGACATAGTAGACTGGAAAGCTCTCTAGAGGACGCTGACCCTAGGCGATGGGAAGACCGCCCAGCGTCAGTCTACCACTAACCTGTGGTTTTCATGTCCCAGTTAAGTATTGCACAACAATTTCAAATCATTTGAGCTTCTTCTTTTTTTTTTTTTTACTTTTTTTTTTTTTTACAATAAATTTTCTTCAAGAGAATGCAAAATACCCCCCCTCCCACCCCCGAAGTTCCCCTCACGCCCCCCAGATCGATGCTACCGCCGCCAACGTTCACACCTTCCCCCAATGTTTCTTGATAAGAAGGAACTTTAGGTAACATTCCTAGCCATTGGGAAAAAACGGGCGCGCCTAAATTTCCCGCCTTGTTGTTTTATTTTCATTCAGATTTTTTATTTTTTTTTAAACTTTGCCCCAACTGACAAGTTGACTCAAGCAATTCTTCACAACAGAGAAGAAGAAGGGTGGAAGGGGAGAAAAAAAAGGAAAGAAAAAAGAGAGAAACGACATTTTCTTATCTGTGACCTTCGCTTGGACGATCGGAATAGGAATCGACAACACTTTTCTTTAAAATTAGCACAGTTTTTAAAATCTGTTGATGTACTTTACAAACTCCACAGGCATAAAGGAAAATAACAAACTTTTTTTTTTCTTTTTTTTCTCATTTCTATTCATTTATGTTTCATTTATTCATGAGGTCTGCATTGTTACCAAGTAGTGATATGGTTTTGCAGCTGTATGAGCTTTGACTTTGGGTTTATTTTTAAAAATTTTTTTCCTGTTCTCTTGTGCCCATTTGGTTTAGACTAGACCAGTATCAGCGCCGGAACTGATGCTCTTATCGTGCTGTAAGAGGTAGAGTGAGATTTGTTTGCCACAGAGGAATTTGTAGCAAAGCACACATAGAGGAGGGAGGAGGATAAAGAAAGGAAATAGAGCTTCTCGTAGAACCAGTGAGCGATTCGCTTTTTTTCTTCTTCTTTTTTTTATTTAAACCCAGGTTTTGCCCTGATGATGCTTCACACACTTTTTATTGTTGTATAATTTCAAATACACGACTGGTAAAACAGCTTGGCTGTTTTCTTCACAGCTTCTGAGGAGTCGCTAGTAGGTTGTCAGACACCTTTTTTTTGGGGGGAGGGGGGAGGTTTAACCCTTTACAGTCAGGAATGCAGGTAATGTTTTATTCATACAAGAAGGGAGAGAAGAGATACGGAAGAGAATTAGGGGCCACGTACGGCTATGCGAATATTTTTTGGCGGCAAATTCTGACTTTATTCTCAGAATTCTGACTTTATTCTCAGGATTTTGACTTTATTCTCAGAATTCTGACTTTATTCTCTGAATTCCAAAAGTAATGGATCATGTAGATCTAGTCTAATCTACTCTAGAGTAAGGTCAGAATTCTCGGAAAAGGAATAAAGTCATAATTCTGAGAATGAAGGCAATATTCTGAGTAAAAAGTCGGAATTCTGAGAAAAGAGTTAGAATTCTGAGAAAAAAAGGCAGAGTTCCAAGATTAAAGTCAGAGTTCTGAGATCAAAGTCATAACTCAGTGGATAAAGTCATAATTCAGAGGAGAAAGTCCGAATTCTGAGAAATAAGTCCGAATTCATAGTTTAAAGTAAGAATTCTGAGAATGTAATCAAAAGTCTGAAATAAAAAAAGTCAGAATTCTTAGGGGAAGTCAGAATTCATAGTTTAAAGTCAGAATTTAATCCAAATTCTGAAATAAATAAAATCTGAATTCTGATATCAAAGTCATAGTTCTGAGGAGAAAGTTTTCAACAGAGAAGGAATTCTGAGAAATAAGTCAGAATTCTGAGAAATAAGTCAGAATTCCTAGTTTAAAGTCAGAATTCTGAGATTAAAGTCAGAATTGTGGGTTCAGAGTCAGAATTCTCAGAATAAAATCAAAATTTCCCCCATCCAAAATTTTCCACTCAACCAAATGTGGCCCTAATCCTCTTCCGTAAGAGGAAGTACAGAGGGAGCAAACAGCCCAGAACCTTTACGGGCCTCCACGTTTTCCTTGAGGTCAGAATTTGTAACGCGCTTCTGTGTAGCACCAAAGTGTTCGGGCTGAAGAGCCTTTGTGTGCGTCAGGGTAAGTGCTCTCCTACTGCCAATGAGACGTTCGCTCGGTTCACGTGGAAGGATTTTCCATCCGACAGCAAAGAAAAGGGACGTAATGTGACGTAAATAAAGGTACACTAACTCACACCACGTAGGGAGGAGAGCCGAGTTTACTGCTTAAAGCTGAAATGCTGACTTAATCTCACATTTGCGTAATGAAAAAAAAAACCGTAGGAATAAGCTTCTTTTTTTTTTTTTATTTGTTTTTGAAGAATGGTTAGAGAAGTTCTCAGTGTTCTTGTCACATTAGTCATTATTGCTCACTGCCGCGGAAAAGGTTCAGTATGTTTATTTCACACCTTCTCATTTGAGAATGTCAGACGAGTGCCCTTGATCTCCATGAAGGACGAGAATAAAAGAGTTTTATGACAAAAAAATTGTTGTTTTCGTTCAGTGATTGCGGGAACAAAAAGCTGCAGAAATAAATAACCAAATGTTCTACGTCAAGAAACGACTTTTTCAAAATCAGGGTTTTGGTCCTTTGTGTCAGTCTTTGGCTGTTTTTGGTGTATTTCTTTTTTTTTTTTTTTTTTTTTTTTCTATTTTACCTCTTGTGTTAATACTGTGTGATACCTGGTGCTCTGCAGTGTTAAAGCTGTCAATCGGAGTCTACACCTCTGCATTTGGAAAGTTAGTTTGTTAGAATATTTTTTTTAAAGTTTTTTTCCCTTTTTTTTTTTATTTGATTTTTTTTTTTTTTAATTTTAGATTTTTTTTTTTATATCCTAAAAAATAACAGATATTTAACAAATGTTCAGGAATGTGCATGCACTGTCTGTAATTATTCCAAAAAAAAAAAAAAAAAGAGAAAGAAAAAAAAGTTATGCCCACTTTTGTTAGCAAGTTGAGAGGGAATAATGATAATAAAAAAAAAAAGAAGAAAAAAAAAAGTGGGTTTGGTGATTTTACATCTCGCCAACTCTGTGTCTTTACATTCCAAGAACGTGCATGCGTGTTTTTACATTCCAAGAATGCAAAAACAAACAATGCTATCACTACATATAAAAATGAGGAATTATGGCTCCATAGCGACGATACGAGTATGCTGAAAAGAAGCATGCCGAAATAACCTCTGTGACAGTGCAAATACATTTAAGTATGTCCCTTGTACAAAACATTTAGATTAGCATTCTGCGCAACATGCTAGCTCTCAGAAAAGATCTGGGTTGGACTCAAGTAGCAGCTCTGAGATATAGCTTGTCTTTTCTGGAGGCTGACGGGGGGAAATAAAACACATAGAACTACGAGGGGGTTCTACCACCGACACACAGAAATAGAAAAGCGGCTCGGGAAAAAGAAAGAAAAAAAGAAAAAGAAAAAAGATAATACTCTTTTTTTCATTTTTTTTTTTCATCTCTTTTTGCACCGGCTGGGTCCGCAGAAAAGATCTACGAAGGTCTTGGAGAGTCGTGACTGGTTGACGTACTATGCATTGTCACAATTGTCCAACGCACATACAATAAATAACCATATGTGACACCACAGGACAGGAGTCTTAAATACAAGGACATCTACGGAAGGAAAGAAAAGAAGGAGGAGGTGAAGAAAGATGTTTTTTTCAGAGCCGAGACAGGAGGGGGGGCGTCAGGGGCGCGGAGCGAGCTTCCTGCTGAGTTCTGTGGCGTTCGGCTCAGAGAGGACCAGCGGCTGCCGTCCTGGTGATTTGACTTCACTTCCTGTTTGAGAGCCTGTGTGACCCGCCGCGCGCACACGTGTGCGAGTAGCAGTTCTTCCACATGTGCGGCGGGTAAAGTTCTGTATCTGGTCCAATATTTTTCCTTTGACATCCTTCAGGGAGACGGATTTGTATTTCCCAGCTCACTGACCTGGATATTATTATTACAAGCGAGAGGGAAATAACATTGGTTGAACAGCTGGCTCCGCTCGCAATGTGCTCCACATCTGCCTGTTTCATGATGGTCTGTGGGCCAGAGCTTCAGTCCATCCCTCCGCACTTGTTCATCCATCCCTCCGTCGCTGGTGTCTTTTAAATCTGATATATTCCTTCACAAGGAGCAATAATAACGTCATAGGTTTCATTCTGTAGGCTAAATATGTCCCCTTCTTGGTATGCTGTTTGGTAAACGAGGAAGGAAGGAAATAGGATGGGAAAGAAAAGACGTTTTCAAAGGAAAAGACAAAGAAGGAGGAACAGGGAGGTCAGATATTCTTGTCTGGAGTAAATGGCGATCTCTGCTCAGTCTCTTACTATTTACAGGAAGAAGAAAAGAAAAAAAGAGGAAAAACCAGATCAGCTACAATGACGACAGCATCAACAACAACGGGCACGACCACGGAGAAGACGACAAGAATTGCAAGTGTGACGATGAAAAGGATGCCGGCGTTTAAATCCATTCATTCAAAGAACAAAGAAAGAATATCTTCTTTTTTTTTTTGTCTTTCTTCAAAGTCATGACAAGTCAATATGACCTGATTATGGACCTCCCTCCGCCTTCCTTCCGATGACTGCGCCGAAGCGCCTGCTTGTGTTCGCCACATCCGCTTAGCGTCTTTGAAAAAGGCATTGGTCCGGTTGTGGTGGTGAGGGGGTGGTGGTGGTGGTGGTGGGGTTGGAGGGGGAGGGGGCTGGGTGTTGGGGCCCCCGGAGCGCCTTAGCGTGGTGTGCCGTCCAGGGCTGAGGAGGATGGAGTGCTGGGGGTGGAGGAGCGAGGGGTAGCAGCAGGTGGGGTGGCAGCCGGGCTCCCGGTTCCGCTGCTCGGGGTGCAGGCGGAGGAGCTGATGGGAGCGGGGGTCTCTGAGCCTGGGACGCTCCCCTGCTGCTGCTGCTGCTGCTGCTGCTGCTGCTGCTGCTGCTGCTGGAGGGTCTGTCCGCAGACGTGGTGGTGCTTCTCCCAGTCCTTGTGCTGGCAGAAGGAGCCGCAGTAGCGCGCCGTGTTGCAGCCGCTGCAGGTTTCGCTGGCTTTGCGGCCGCAGTTCCAGCAGCTCTGACGGACAGATGGGAATATAAATGAAGTTAAAAAAAGGATTCGGCAGAAAGATGATCAATTTTTGTTGTGAATCTTCCCTTATTGAAGCTTCGCAGCTTCTTTTGTTTCACATTTCTCTGGTCTTAAATCGGGACTGTGCCGCCTCATATTTATACCGCAGTAGGACAGGAAGTCATAGTTCACCCCCTTAGAGTTCCTACTCAAACAGGTTCACGTAAATATATGAAATAGGACTTGAAATATGCTTCAGTTACCTTTTAAAAGATGTTTAAATGGTATTTTTGTGTTATCTTAAGGATTTGATGTTCATTTGAGGTTTTTTTGGAGTAAAAGGTGAGATTTCTGTGAATAATTTGAATTAAAGATCACAGATATAGACAATAAAGTCATTTTTTTTCCAACACTGTGTGATTCTGATTATTTCTTTTATATTTTTTTATCTTATTCCTCTGGTCACTAAACGGCGAACAAATTGAACGCGGCCCGTACATTGACGGCAGATATCCCCGTTTCGCTGCAAAGCTTCTATTAAACAACACGTGAGCTTAAAAACAACCGGAAGATGAAACCCCAGCTATGATTTCACTCAGGGCCTCTTTTATTTCCGGTAAAATCGCAGAAAGAGCCCGACAGGGCGGCTGCGTATCCACAGGAAACAAGAAAACGAGGTTCCAAACTGCTTCTGGAAGTTCTCCTCGGGGGCGCTCCTCGCTCATAAACACCACGTCTGCAATCAATGACAGATGTGTCCCCTCTCACTTAACTTATTAAACATCAAGGCCTCCGATGGCGATTAGCAAATGAAAGATCCGTCCCTTATTTCCTCTCTGCTGAATTGGTAACACCTTTCTAAACATGCCAGCTAGTCTGCTGGCAAATAAACAGGAAGGAGGAAAAGGGGAGTGGGAGTTGGAAGGGCCTCGCTTTGCTTTATGTCACTCTCTCTCTCACTATGTTCTGGGGTGGTCAACCGTCCGTCCGCCGGCGGGGCTTTCAGCTGGACGCTTTATTTGTCCTTCTTTTTTACACATGATGCGGCGCAGTGGGTTATTTTATTCTCATATCATTCCTAAAAGGTGAAAAAGTGACTCTGATAGTGATAAAGTGTGAACAACAAATCAAATCCAACTCAAGTTTACTGTGAACACCTGCAGGAGAGCTCGCTAGCGTAGCTGTTAGCAGCACGCTACATTTGAGACACATTGTATGATGCATTCAATGTCTATTCTCCAGTTTAGGTCGAGGTAGAATTCTTAAGTAAGGATGAGCTTTTCTGTCAGGCGAGAAAATGAAACAAATATCATCACGTCATAACGTGACGAGTTTGACGTTTTGACGTGATGACGATACATTTTCAAGTTATAACGTTCTTAAAAGAAATTTCAGGTTCTAACGTCAAAAATATACAAAATTATTGAGTTTTGGAAAATGATCGTGTTAAAATGTGAAACTTATTATGTGACAGAATTATCTCTGTCACGTTATAACGTGAACATTTTCATGTAAGAACGTGAAAAATATCACGTAATAACATAGAAAACTATCGTATAAAAACGGGAAAATGATCTATAACAATATATAACGTCAACATTTTATAGTAAAAACTTGAATAGTATCAAATAATAACGTTAAAATTATCGAGAAAAAACGTTAAACCTATCACTTCATCATGTGAAAATTATCTGTCGCGATAGAACGTGAACATTTTCATGCAAAAACGTGAACAGTATCATGTATTAACGTTAAAATGATCGCTTAAAAACGTTAAACCTATCACTTTATCAAGTGAAAATTATCTGTCACGATATATAACGTGAACATTTTCATGTAAGAACGTGAAAAATATCACGTAATAACGTGGAAAACTATCATATGAAAACATGAAAATGATCATACAATAACGTGAAAATGATCTGTCACGATATATAACGCGAACATATTCATGCAAAAACGTGAATAGTATCACGTTATAACATGAAAAATGATCTGTCGCGTTATAACGTGAACATTTTCATGTAAAAACGTGAAAAAACCGCATCGCATTTCCGTGGTAAAGTCATCAAGATGTTTTCAAATGTCATTTTGTAAAATGTCGTATCTGGTGAGAAACTTGAATAAAGGTTTATTGAAGGAGCGAAGGTGCCAGACGATAGAATCTATTTGCAGGAACATTTGAAAGCGTTGAATAATAAGGGTAACCCAGAATGATCGGCTCCCGACGTACGCGTAAAAAAACAACAGAAACCTTTTTTTGCCGGAGTCGTCTGGGCCGTTTGGGACTCGTTAGAACATCTGCCGGCGTGAACGCAGTCAGAGTGACAACAAGGAGCGACGCAACAGCACGACTGTCAAACATGCTGTCGACAGATTCCACACGTTTTTTTTGAAAGATTGAGGGCGCGGCTGTGGATGCGCTGGATTCTTCCTACCTCGCTGGAGTCTTCCTGCTGATTGATTATGGAGAGGGCGTCCTCGGCGGCCTGACGCTTGGCCTCGGCCACCGTGCGCTCCATTTTGGCGCGCTCGCTGCTGATCATCTCGTGAGCCTTCCGCTCGGCCTCTGACACCGCCTTCTGCAGCTCTGACATGGCCTGTCTCTTCACCTCATTCACCGCCTCGTCTGGAAAGAGTGTGGAGACAGAGGTAGTCAAGCCTCCCGAACCTGCAATATAATGTTTATTATATCACCCTGTCCGTGGAAGTTTCTCAATCACATTATTGATGAATGTAAAAAAAAAAGGAAAAAAAAATTCTTTTGCAGATGATACAACAGTGATTATGTCAGAATATAACTGTCTGTCACACAAACAGAGGGAACAGTAATCCACTATAACAATAATTAACTAACTACTCTAGCCTATAGGGCACGCTCCTAAGAAACCCCCAAATCCCCTGCATTGTACAAGCAATCCCCCTGATTGAACTACTCAAATTAAATGTAAAGTTGCAGTAAAACAGTGTTTTTCATAAAAATGTTAATGAGTCAAAATCAACTTTCAGAGTAAAATATAATACGACATAGATCTCCTCATATCCGTTCATTTTGGACCAACAGTTGGGAAATTACGGCCCCAAAACGTTTGGAGATAAAGCTCCCCCAAGAGGTGGAAATATGCAACTAACCCTTTCTCAAAATCAATCCAGTTCTTCCACGCATTAAGGTCTACGAGGGTATAATATTTGAAAATGATGACTGCGACGATGAGGAATCCACAACAATCCCCGACTTTTCGGATAAATATAATTATTTAAGAATAATAATAATAATAGCAGTTAATTCACGTTTAATCTGTAGATCCTTCAATCAACAAAAGAGTTTTTTTGTAAGATTCCATGTCAAAAAGAAAAACCCAACCGCCTGATCCAATTAAGTCCAGGTAATCCTGTTTTAGCTGGAGCAATGTGTTAATTTATCAGCGAATACTTGTTTTGTGGAATGAATAACCTCGCCACGCGGGTGTTAAGCTTTGGAATTTCCTCAATAAACGTCAAAACACAAGGAGGTCTTTTTGTTTGCTCCCGTCAAGCCTGTAACTTGACTAATTGTGTATGTAAATCAGGCAATTTGTATTTAAATTATGCATTTCCATTGTGATCCAAAAGGCCCATGTGGCGAGGGGAAGTTGGAAACCGGTAGGACGGCGCGCAGGGTACTTGAATATTTATCACCAACTGTAAACATTTTGTCCATTTCAAACCGATGAATTCACCGCTGCGCTCCCTTTTGTTAAAAAAAAAAAAAAATCCTATTTGCAATCTTCCCTGGGTCATATTTATATTAACCCCTCTTCAGCCGGAACATAGTGCAACTAAACTGACGAAGATGCCGAAACAACAACGACAACACAGAGAGACTAAAGAATAGTGGGCCGGATTTATCTTTCAAAGAAAAAAGAATGCTTTATGACAAATCGTCTTTTTTTTCATTGCAAATGGGATCGGTCTACTTCCTGGACTTCCTATAAAGACGTACACAATCTCTCTCTCTTTTGTGATTGAGTGTAATTTTTAAAGCGCCGTGTTTTTTCATATTTAAGCTACTGCGCTGCCTGAAGTCATGGAAATTGCCCCGGTGGCGTGTGATATATGCTTTGTGCATGGAATTGTGATTACACACCAAATGCCTCAGATGGAAGATCGATCAAAGCCGGCGAGGGGAGGAGAGTAGCGGAGAGCAGGCAGAGTCCCGACGGTGATACTCAATTCAATTTAAATGCATATTACTTGTTCTCACACATCACGCTTGGTCAAGCAAGGGGACAATTTCTTTTCTCCGAGGGGTTTAAAAAGCAGATATACTGTATCACTGACTGTGAATACAAAGTGCTTTCCTCCGGCATTCAACCCTCGGCGGAAAATTCCTCCGGTTCTTCGAGACGCCGGCGACTGCAGCCGGTTTAAAGGCTGCTGTTTGTCAGCTGTACAAATTTAATGGCCGCTAATAAAAGCCGTTTAAGCCACAAATGACTCGCAGTTCTTCATTTAAACGGCCCTAAACATTTCTCACAACGACCTTACAACACCTTTGTCTCGCAGAGTCGCTGCAATGTCGGCCGCTCAGAGGATTACCAATGTGCCAACAGCAAAACGATACCGGGTCAGGCTCCTCTAGGTATGACAGCAGATCCACCGGGCCTTCAGAAGGTTCTCATGCTGGACGGCTCAGTAAGATTATTATTATACGACCCTGATGACATCATCGTGTTTGTTTGTTTACTTCATACTGCAGGAAGTATGAGATTAATGCAAAGTTCACTCTGGAGAACGGGGTTAAAAAGAACGACACATCCATCCATCCATCCATCCAGTCATCCATGCATCCATCCATCCATCCATCCAATCATCCATGCATCCATCCATCCATCCATCCAGTCATCCATGCATCCATCCATCCATCCATCCAATCATCCATCCCTCCATCCATCCATCCATCCAGTCATCCATCCATCCATCCATCCATCCCTCCATCCATCCATCCCTCCATCCATCCATCCATCCCTCCATCCATCCCTCCATCCATCCATCCAATGATCCATGCATCCATCCATACATCCAATCATCCATCCACCCATCCATCCATCCAATGATCCACCCATCCATCCATCCAATCATCCATTCATTCATCCATCCATACATCCATCCATCCATCCAATAATCCATCCAATAATCCATCCATCCAATCATCCATCCATCCATCCATGCATCCATCCATCCATCCATGCATCCATCCATCCAATCATCCATCCATCCAGTCATCCATCCCTCATCCATCCATTCATCCATCCAATCATCCATTCATCCATCCAATCATCCATCCATCCAATCATCCATACATGCATCCATCCAATCATCCATCCATCCATCCATGCATCCAATCATCCATCCATCCATCCATGCATCCTTATATCCATCCATGCATCCATCCAATCATCCATCCATCCAATCATCCATCCATCCATGCATCCATCCATCCGATCATCCATCCATGCATCCATCCAATCATCCATCCAATCATCCATCTATCCATCCATCCATCCATCCATCCATGCATCCTTATATCATCCAACCATCTATTCATCCATCATCCATCTATTCATGCATCATCCATCTATTCATCCATCCATCCATGCATCCATCCTTCCATCCATCCATTCTAGAACCCTTCATGGTTTCAGGGTCTCAGCTGTCGTTGGTTTAGAGTCGGGGTTCTTCACAGGATAAATATTATCGGTGTATCGTTTGTTATTTCGAACTTTGTTTCAGAAACGGACTTTTAAAAAAAAAATAAAAAATTATACAAAAAAATAATTTGTTTACAATCCCACCGATAATGGCGGAGCTGATTTGAGGGAGCGGCTTAACTTTGGCTGTCAATCATCACTTCATTCCTCCACAGTAGCGTTTTATTTCAAGGCGATAAGAAGACGTTACCACTGATTAGTCTTGTCTTCATTACTTTCAGGATTCTAGAATGACATCTGAAAGTCTGAAATAATCGGGATAATCATGATTATAAGCAGGAATACACCCACCGGTAGGCCAAAACATTACAACCAGTTACCGTCGACATTCGTTGTTCGTTTAGCAGCGTGAGAAATGTACAGGAGTAATCTGGAGTATCTTTCTAACCCTAAAGTATCTGTACTTTATATTTGATATAGACAAGACCAACCAGTAGAGCTGACAATCTGCTCCTAACTTCTTTTTATCGCTATTTAATAAACTGCTGGTGTCGAGGAATAAAGTGATGATTGACAGCTCACGATGAGCCGCTCCCTCATCGTCTCCCTCGTAAAACGATCGCATCTGGTCTCGGAAAAGAAAAACAGAACCTTTTTTTTTTTTGTCTCCTTATGTCATTTTTACATAATCAAATTTAGATAAATGAAAAATTTTATAGTTTAAATGTCCTCAAAAAAAATGTTTAATTTTAAATATAGATTTTTTTTTTAATCTTAAAATGAAAAGTAGGAAAAAATAAGTTTTTTTTTTTCGGTATCCGTTTCTGAAACAGAAATCGAAATACCAACACGTCTGTCACATTATTAATTTGGATTCCCTTATATTGCGTGTTTTGGGTTAATGGCAGCACCTGCAGGGAGAGCATGTCTTCACGGGGATAAGATGGAGCGACACC
This sequence comes from Lophius piscatorius, assembly GCA_009660295.1. Taxonomy (NCBI): domain Eukaryota; kingdom Metazoa; phylum Chordata; class Actinopteri; order Lophiiformes; family Lophiidae; genus Lophius; species Lophius piscatorius. The sequence continues at coordinate 54,989 of VRLP01002163.1, read as the reverse complement.
ACGCAGAATCGGATCTGAATTTTATCCACAACCTTCTGGCTGTGATTCAATTTTCAGCCGATCAAAATGTCTTCAAACCCTCTGATGAATAAAGATGAAGCGAGATGAAGCCTGTGTTGGCGTTCTGATGACTCACCAGCTTTTTTCCAGATCTCTTCAGGAACGTAACCCGACACAGGCCGGTGCAGCAGCTCCCTGTGGATTTCTGGGGAAAAGACAAACGATGATGTTTATCCAAAATACATAATGTTGTATTAAAAAGATTCCACTAGTGGGTAAAATATGATATATGCAAAATAAATCTCCTCCAGATGATTCATATGCAACAAACTTGGACTAAATCTCACCAACGGTTGAGAAATGATGGCTCAAAAAGTTTTGGAGCTAAAGCTCCCTCTAGTGTTGGAAAAACTAACTTTTCCTAAATCAATCCAGTTCTTCCTGGCACTCAGGTCTATATGGTTATGGAGTTTGAAAAGGATCCGTGAAACAGTTATTGAGTTATTCTGTTAACACGAATGATCGGCGGCGGATGCAGGAATGACAATTTCATAATATCCCCGACTTTTCGGTAATATAAATACTTTTAATTACAAATTGGGAACGTCTTGCTATTAAACTGCAACTATTGCAATTAAAGTGCAACCTGCCATTTTAAAAGTTCATATTAATAACGACAGATTGACGAAATATCCACTTAGTCACCAGTAGCGATGATCTCGCTGTTACAGTGTTATTAACGTGTAATAAACGTCCGGACCTACCAGGAGTTGCGTTTTCCTGTGCGGCCGGGCTCTGCTGCCTCGATTGCCCACTAGTGGCGCCCTTCTTCAGCTCCTCAGCGTCGCTGTATCTCCGGATCCAGTAGTTGAGCTCCTCGCGGTCCGCCTCCTGACACCGCCGCAGCACCGTCAGCGAGCGTCTCGTCTTCTCCACCATGTCCATGATGCAGTTCAGGAGCTGGAGGTGAGAGGGCGAAAGGTTTGAGTTCTCACATTCACACGCTGTACGTGGATTTAATGGAACTGAGCTGGTGGGATTCTGAACGTTCATCTGCACCAGGTGAACCCTTCACCTCTTTGAACTATTGATCATGATTGACAGGCGACACTGGAGGAGGTTTGCCCGATCGCTTCAGTCATTTATACAGAACATGTCGCTGGTTGTTTCAACTTAAACTGCACGATAAAGGAGAAAGATGCGACGCACAGATGTGACAGTAGATGTTTCACACGCAGCTGTGAGGAGATTCATCATCATCGATATTAAAGGTTTGTTAGAGATGAAGAAAACATCTACACACATTCTTAAAAAGTCACACATGGAATGTCAGATCTTTCTCTAAACTGAACTCACGCGACAGTCTTTTTTAATATTCATAGCATCTATCGGATTCAAGTGTTCATTTAGGATAGAATTAATCCTTTTAAAATAAACGCTTACATAAATAATATTTGTAAAAATAAATCATTTACAAAAGTCGGGGTATATCATAAAATCATCAAAGCTGCGGATCCTTCGTTTTAACGCGATAACTCAAAAACTATGTCATGGATCGCTTTTACATTTTTATTCTTACATAGACGTCAGTGGGAGGAAGAACTGGATTGATTTTGGGGAAGGTCGGTTGTATAATTCCAACACTGGGGGGAGTTTAAGCTCCAAAAGTTTATTGTTTTTGATAAGATTTAGTCCAACTATGATCGACTCGAGGAGATCTATCTAGGATATATCATATTTTATTGTACTAATTCATATTTGACTCAACAGGGGGAGCCGTTTCACTAATTGGAGGATGATAAATCGATGGATTGCTTGTACAACGCAGGGGATTGGGGGCTTTTTGGGGACGACAGCGAAGGCCTATAATTTATCATGAATAAATAAATAGTGTGAATCTGCCAGGAGAATCAACATATTCTATATTTGCCCTGGAAATATGAAATAGTGGAAGAGGAAATACTCGAGTTAAGTACAAATACATCAAATTTAACTATTAAATTTCTAATTGAATTAAACTGAATCCACTTATTTATTCCATCATTGGTGATTCTAATCCTTGACGGACGTTTAAGTTTAACAAAACCTAGAAAATCTAGAAAAAGTCCCTTTTATGGCAAACATAACACAAAACATGAATGTCCGGTTAAGAAAGACAAAGTGATGCGTAACCGTTTAACGTGACCGTTTAAATGTTTTCTTAACTGGTATTCATTACTTTCAGAGACAGAATTATTATTTGGTATAGTAATAAAAAATGTTATTACTTTTCTTACATGGTCAAGGTGCTTCCACTCCTCGGCCCACTCTCTGTCCGTCAGCCTGTGGTCGATCACCTCCTCCTGCCGGGTGCCTGTGTGCATGCCTGTGAGAGAGACAGACAGACAGACAGACAGACAGGTAGACAGACAGACAGGTAGACAGACAGACAGGTAGAAAGATAAATAAAGGACAAGCCAGTATGACACAGAGGATTAATGTAATAATACTTCATCACTCCTCTACTCTCGCTGTCATACACACTTTATTTGGTCCCTCGTTGAAGCCCCTCCCCCCTCCCACCCCATCTGTCTCCACATCTATCTTTCCCAGCCTGAGGACCGAACTCAAATGACTGAGCTTCCAGTCCAATAAACATCCATCACCAGGCGAGACGTGGTAAATGTCTCTCCTATTTTTAGAGCCCGGGTCGTTATTACATCCTCATCAGGGCCGGATCTTTGCAGACGAGCGTCTGATACGCTGACGCCGGGACTAAATGTCCTCAATGAGGAACGCCAGAGGACGATCGTGCAGAGGGGTAAGGTTCTGTGGTGAGGAAGACGAGCGTCAACAAGCCCGTTCCGATGACGACTGATTATTATTCTCATTAGTGTTGGGAGAGAAAAGAGCTGAAACACCTGAGGAGTGACGTAAGTGTTCCTCTTAGAAAACAAAATCCTCTTAAACCTTTAACGCTCAACCGTTTGGGAAGTGACTACTTCTTGTTAAGAATTTGAAACAAATCCGGGAACAATGTGACTCAGCGGCAGCATGTTTATGTTAAAGAGGAGGGGGCCGATGGGGGAACCCTGAGGCACACCTCAGGAGGCATTAACCCTGTCTATTGTGAAAGTCCTATTCGCTAAATAAGATTTCTTTTGGCGCATTATTGCATGTGAGGACCTCCTAAAAGTCATTATGTGACTTGATACAAGCCCAAAAAAGTCTTCAAAAAATTCTACTAAGGGCCCGGTTAAAAGAGGGTTGATGGAGCGGTTCGTTATTTTGTGGTAAAGATCTTAAAATTTAAAAAAAATGAAAGAAAGCTTTGACGAGACCCCGTGTTCTGGGGGGGACTCGGTCTCCAAATACAAACGTATTCACACACCAACACACGTTTTTAAATACGCCTCCACATTCGCCGTGATCTCACCGATAGGCCGGGTTCTCTCCCTGACCTCCCGGTGATTGGACCCGGGGTGTCTGTAGTTGTCCCGGTAGTGGTGGGCGATGGCCATGTCATCCAGCCGGTAGTGCTGGGGAGGGATTGGGCCCGGGTGGGGCAGACCATTTGGTTGGTAGGAGAGCCCGTTGGAGGGGCTGAAGCGTTGGGCGGGGCTTATGGTGCAGGGCCGCTTGCTGGGGTGAGCATCGGGGTGCAGGACGCCGTCTCGCTCAAAGCCGTTCTCTTTGGTTCTGATGGAGACATGAGAAGATTTATTTGTTGTGTTTCACATCACAAATCACGCAACAAAAAAAACACTTTTGAGTCATATATGGATCAGCCATAACATTATAACCACCTGCCAGCTCCACCGACCTGAACAATTTTGGGAATAAGGCTCCCCCTAGTGGCATAAATATGAAACAGATCTTGACCAAAATCAACCCAGTGCTTCCTCGTACTTCCGTCTATATGGCTGTTAAATATGAAAATGATCCATGAAATTTTTTCTGAGTTATGGCGGAAACAGGATGACGACTTCTCAGGGATATAATAATACAAATTTTTCTGCAACTTCAAAAATATGAAGGATTTACAACAAACAAAAACAAAACAAAAAGAAAACCCGACACAAAGAAGCAACAAGGCCGGATAAATGGGGACGATTCTGTCAGGAAGGCATCTGGCGTAAAATCTATGACAGATCAATATGCTGAGCGGATTTTGAAAAGAGGAAGAAGAAGAAGACGACGAAGAATACCACAATCCTGAAAACAAAATCATGCAGGAATAAAACACATCGGCTTGAAGAATAAAACCGGATGAAACTGTAAAATGGGAACGATTAAAGCAGATAAAAACACACATGGGCCTTAGCGGGAAAAAAAAACAACAACCCAATATTGTCCGGTTCTGAATCAAAATAGGCCTAAAAACATAAAAAGAATGTCAGTCAAAGGAAAGACTTTTGATATAAATAAGTCTTCAAGTGGGATTTCAAAGAGGAATCTGATTTCACAGTCTGGAGTCGCTCAGGCCCGTGGTTCCACAGCTGAGGGGATTTAACGGCAAACACTCGGTTCCCCCCAGCGCGAGCTGGGAACCGTTAGCGGGTTCCGGCCTGAAGCATCTGACTGAAACATTCAGATTCAGGGGCCCCGGACTTTAAAAGCTGTGAGTAAAAATCTTTAAAATCAATCCTAATGGGCGACCGGCGCCGAAGCAAACGCGGGTAACGCGCCGCACTTTTAGAGTCTCTTGATCGACTTCTGATTCGTACCTCTCTAAAAGATGATTAGTCCACTTGTTGAGGACATAAAAGTCTGACATAAACGGCGCAGCTCTAAAATACGCCCTCACACAAACACATTCACACGCAATGGCTTCTGGGGGATCAGGTGGATTTTTCTGCTTGCAGAGATTAATGCGTCCAGGTGTGTTTCTGTGTGTGTGCGCGCTCCAGCTTTGTCAGTTCACAGTTAAATCTTGCCAACCCCCCCACCCTCTCTGCAGTCCTCCACCTTGCTCTCTGTCTCTCCTCTTCTTCCCTGTCTCTCTCTCTCTCCTCTTCTTCCCTGTCTCTCTCTCTCCTCTTCTTCCCTGTCTCTCTCTCACCTCTTCTTCCCTGTCTCTCTCTCTCTCCTCTTCTTCCCTGTCTCTCTCTCTCTCCTCTTCTTCCCTGTCTCTCTCTCTCTCTCCTCTTCTTCCTTGTCTCTCTCTCTCTCCTCTGCTTCCCTGTCTCTGTCTCTCCTCTTCTTCCCTGTCTCTCTCTCTCCTCTTCTTCCCTGTCTCTCTCTCTCTCCTCTTCTTCCCTGTCTCTCTCTCTCTCTCCTCTTCTTCCCTGTCTCTCTCTCTCTCCTCTTCTTCCCTGTCTCTCTCTCTCTCCTCTTCTTCCCTGTCTCTCTCTCTCTCTCCTCTGCTTCCCTGTCTCTGTCTCTCCTCTGCTTCCCTGTCTCTCTCTCTCCTCTGCTTCCCTGTCTCTCTCTCTCTCCTCTTCTGCCCTGTCTCTCTCTCTCTCCTCTTCTGCCCTGTCTCTCTCTCTCTCCTCTTCTTCCCTCTCTCTCTCTCTCTCTCTCTCTCTCTCCTCTGCTTCCCTGTCTCTCTCTCTCCGATGAACAGATTGAACTTCTTAATGAGCTGTTTTTATGGGCTCCTAATGCTCAACCACAGCTCTCCATATGCTCTTTCCCTCCATCCCACCGTCTATTGCTGCCTCCCTTGACTCATCCATCTCCCCCCCCCCCCCCTCCCACACACACACACACCCCCGCCTTACCCCCCAGCCTTCCTGCTGCAACAATGTTTATAGCACACACATGCACACAGGCACCTATACGGAGCACTGATGTGTGCACAGATTATTCCCCCACTGCCAATACATGCATAACTAATTTATGTGCCAATGTCACCATTTCAGGCTGTGGAAAATTGGAAAATATAATAATGATGAATAATGATCAGCCACTATATGCAAATGAACGGTCAAACAGTGAAAGAGAGAGTTAAGAGGGACGGGCCTTTATGGAGTCTTATTCCATCCTCTTTACCTTCCTGCATTCTCAAACAAATTCATCTATTTTATACGGAAGCGCTTTGCTGTCGTGGCAGAAAAAGAAATAATTCAGTGAAACGTTTTTAACGTGGTGATTTTCAAATTTTTAAATGATATTTTTCACACAATAATTGATACTTTCCTTATTTTTTATCAATTCATTATCAAAAAAAATACAACTTTGTTGTTTAGTGTGTAGAATGTTGTACATATGTAAATATACATGTGGGCGTATGAGAAGGGGAGGAATGTAAATATGACCCAAATAAATCAAAAAATCAATTAAACATTTAGAAATGAAATAATTTTCACATTCTTAAACGATGATTTTTTCACTTTATCACGTCATTTTCACATTATCACATGATCATTTTCATGTTATTACATATAAACTCAGGCCATACCAGGATACTGATATTTATTTTCATTTTCTGGCGTGACAACAAAGCGCTTCCGTCATAATCTTGTCAAAAACATATTCATAGTCACATTGGGGGCATAAATAGTTGAGTTCAGTGTGAAGTACTATATAAGTATTGACTTGTGTTAAAAAGAAATTAATGAGTCACTTTAAAAAAAAAATATATAGAAGCTGAAAGCAGTCGGATGAATTTCATTATGTTGCATGCTGTGGAATTCAATATAATGCACTATATATATATGTTCCATTACGAGATCATTTACGTTACATATACTCCATTTACCTATGTGTGTATTTGTTTTTCCCTTAAGGATACAGCGCTGGGATATTCTTGGCCTTGTTTCTGCAGACTGCGGTATTAATCAGGATGCATTGATAGAACATTGTTTTGCTGTAATTAAGGAATCCCACTCACATTCCAACATTCCACACTGGGCCCCAATAAGCAGGAATACAGAAATAAAAGTAAGCAGAAACCAGAGGTGCTTAGCCAGCCATACTGGTGCCGGAGCCTCATCTGTATGTGTTATCCGCCCATCTCCCTAGGCAGACACACTCACACACACACACACACACACACACACACACACACACACACACACACACACACACACACACACACACACACACACACACACAGCCAAACAAAGATGCACACATAGGAACCAAACTCACTATTCACACTGGAGTAGGAATCATGCACACACACACATTCACACAAACAGACCGATCTTTTTTCCACTGAATACAGATGCCTTCTTATTTCTCTCTCTCTCTCTCTCTCTCTCTCTCTCTCTCTCTCTCTCTCTCTCTCACATTTGCACTCACACCTTTTCCCCCTAAGCTCTCTCCCCTGCGCGCCGGACGGCCTGCAAATATGCAGGTATTACAGAAAAAGTCTGCCGATCCGGCTGTTGGGGGAAAAAGAGAGGTGAGAAATATTAATATCACGTTCGGCAATTTTGTCCCTCAGCAAATATAAAAAGTACATTTTCATCTCCCCTGCCTGCTTTAAAAAAAAATGTGGACCCCCCGGGGAACTTACTTCCAAAGACAATGCATTCAAACTCAGCACAGGCACAAACTCAGAAAAGGCATATGTTCACAAACTTTTGTTCTATACGGAAGCACAATGCTGTCCTGCCAGAAAATGAAAATAAAATATATATTATATGAGTTATGATGTGATAGTTTCACTTTTCTACCTGATCATTTTCATGACACGATAAGTGAATTCCCCGATTTGGGTTAAATAAAGTCTGACTAGAGTCTAAGTCTAATAATAATGATAATTCTCCAGTTGGCACATCCTTTAAATAATCATTTTTGAATGAGGAAACGTGAAAGTTATGAACTAAAAATATGAAAATGATCACATTCAAGCCTGGAAAAATATCATGGGTAAATCGGTTTGTTGAAAAAAGATCAAATCAAATCATGGAAAGTCAAAATCGGATATAGATATCGTCTTTTTTCAAAATACCACCGGCGCACTCCTGCAGTGTTTCTCTTCCCTATCGGCATACGGACCTGTGGACCAATGGGAACAGCCAGAAGCTGCAGTTTAATTTTGTCCTTTTATTCTGCTTTTACTGAACCAACGAAAACCCGTTTATTCAGATGAGATAAAAAAAGCTTTCTGAATGTTTACTGCCTCACAACAATGTGGAAAAAATAATTAGTCCGTTAGCTTAATGCTAACATATAGTGGGAATTTCCATTTAAATGCTAACATAGTTAGCATTGACGGCGCAACCATAATCAACAGAGGATGTACAAATAAACCATTTCTATAAACATATATTTGTCCGTTAAAATTAAAAAAGTTTTTGTTAATGAGTTCTAACAATTCAAAAAAATAGTAATCAGCAAAAGATATATTTATGATTAATTATGAGCTTTTTGTTTGTGTTTTGTTCTGTAGGATGTAAAACGTCTGAAACCTCCGAACCACTGATACCAGCACCGATCAGAACCGTGTGAATGCAATGTCAGGACACATAAATGTAGACAGTTATGATCATAATTTAAAGGTAATCCGGGGTTCTTAATGCCAACTGATAAGAATAAAAAAAACGTTTGTCTCTAAATATGAAAAATGTGTCACTCAGGATGTGAGTCTGGGCGGATCCGGCGTTCTCTCTCTTCTTCTCCTCACTTCTGAACCATTAATGGCAGGAACCGGGAGCTGGAATGTCCAACTGAGCACATCCTGAGGCCCGGCGGCCCACTGACGGACACTTCCCATGCAAACACCGACACGTTTCTCTATTGCCTGGCGTTGGCTCAGCCCGTGGAATCCGGTCCGGTTTCGTGGGAATGCAGGCAGACTGATGCAATTCATGCATGAACAAGTATAAAGGATTTAAAAGCTGTTTTGATGTTTGAAGGCGGGGCTTGTATCGACCCAATCTCCATCGGTGTAAGTTCATGCTGTGGTTCCGACGGAAATCATTCACACAGCAGGGAAATACTTTGGACTTTTAACCTCCACCCACCTGTCTGGTGTTCTTCTCTTTCCGTTTTCGTTGACATCTAGCAAAAGTTCGGAGGAGTCCACTGGTGAGGTGGTGCTGGTGTCCAGGAGCAGCTGCTCATGCTGGGCCAGGTACTGAGCCGGGTTCTGCTTGGCCAGTCGGGCGCAGTGCAGCAGTTCCCTCTGAAGGAGCGGCAGGTTGGCCTGCAGAAGGAGGCAGCACTTTATTACCAAAGAACATTCAAGGGCTGTAAATAAACAAAAGCAGGCCCAGACAGAAAAGCACCCCGATCCCCTGCGTTGAACAAGCAATCCGCCCTGATTAAACTCCTCAAACGATATGTGACGTTATGACAGAAGAACAGGGATTTCGGTGAAAAGGAACTCCCCCTAGTGAGTAAAATATGAACTATCAGAGTGAATATGGTCCTTGAGTCGATTCACCAGCTTTAGACTAAATCAGACCAACAGTTGAGAAATTATGGCTCTTTTTGTTTAGTTTTTCTAACAAGGTCCACAGTTGGGTAAAATATGATACATCTATTCATGGGCACCAAATTTGGACTAATTCGGACCCAGTTTAGTTGTTTTTCGGAAAAAAAGATTGATTTGGTTTGAAGTTTTCTTTTTTTTTTCAAGGTAAAAGTGTTAAAAAAAAAAAAAGGTTTTTGAAAGAGATTTTAAGACTTTATACATTTAGAATATTTCTTTCTTTTTTTTTTTCTTTTTTTTTTTAGCTCTTGGGGCTCTAATTATGCACTTTAAAAGGAAAATAGTGATAAGCTTAAACCTAAATAAAGCATTTCTGAGTCTAAGTTATTATTTTAAGTTGTAAATACTTAATGTAATTTTCTCCAGTTGATGTAACTATTCTTATTAAAACTCACACACTTATTTAAACTTTATTTCTACATGGTGGATTATAAAAGTAAACGTAGATTGTTCTTCGAGCCCCACGTTTTTTTTTACAGTGCAAAATACTGGATTTTAATGAAAAAAAGATGGATTTCTGTGACAAGCAAAGGTTGGAATGTCTGCCTATTGCTCCCTCTAGTGGCCATACGTGGTATCTTGAAGCCAAGATCCTACTCTGAGCTCCAAATCCCCATTTTTTGCACATTTTGTGTAGTTTGGCTATCCATATGTGCCAGATGGAGCGTCCTCCTGGTGTAACTGTACTAAAATGATGTCATGGCCTCTTTTTTTTAAAATCTAATAATCTAAAATATGAAATGAAAAATCAGATCAGGGTAGAAATATTATTGGTATTTTTGGCGGGGATTTTAAGTTAAGGCGGGGCTAAACTTAAAATAACTAATGAGCAGATCTTCAATTACATTTCAAGCAGACTAATTGTAAAACAAACAAAAAAATATATACACCGGTTTTCAAGAAAAATAATAAATACAACAAATAAGTAATATCAGAGAAAGTCTTTTTCACTTAAAAGTATCAAACAACATTTTGGAGAAACAAAAGCCGCTGTCTGCTCGTTAGTGTCGGACCAGAACCACTCGCTGACCCGGAGGGCATTCACACCCTCGGAGTTTCTCTCTGCCGCAATTTTTTCTTTCAGAAACATCAGCTAACTTCTCCCCTCTCTCCGGCGAGGGGGGGGGGGGTCTGCTTTCTTGTGTGAGTTACTGGGTCTTGCAGGTATGCAGGGCATCCACTTCAAAGACGTCTGATGGGCTGAATTTTTCAGCAAGAAGATGAAAGCGTTGCGTCAGAACAGTTCAGAATGAAATTCGGGAGGCTTTTTTTTTTGGTGGAGGTACATCACAGGAGCTTTTGGAGGGAACATCTCTCAGGCTTCAGCTCGGCTAATCTTTGTTTTGTCCTCCAGAATGTAATCTCAGTCTGAGCCTTTTTGTTTTTTCTCCCTCCCTCATTTCCCCCACTTACTTTCTCTTCCTCTTTTCTATAAAAATTCAGTTTTGTCTTTGCCAACTTCATAAAGAACTTAGGACTACGCTGTCTTCCCTGACAGCAAGGGTGTATACCGGAAAAGTCCCCAATCCCCTGCGTTGTAAAAGTAATGCCCCAGATTGAACTCCTCAAATTAAATTTGAAGTTACTAGTAACTATTGGGTAAAATATAGTCCATTCATATGCACCGAATCTGGACTAAATTGGACCAATGGGGAGGGAAGTTATGTTCTAAAAACAGCATTTTTCTTAAAAATGCTCCACTTAGAGAGCAAAATATGAACGATTAGTGAAAAGACAATATATAAAGGATAGATCTCATTGAGTTGATTCATATTTACCAAATTTGGACTAAATCAGACTGACGGTTAAGAAATTATGGCTCAAAAAAGGTGATTTCTGGAGATAAAGCTCCCCTAGTGGCGGACATATGCAACTGACCTTTCCCAAAGTCGATCTAGTTCTTTCTCACTCTGAGGTCTAAGAAGGTTTATCGTTGGAAAATGATCCATGAACCAGTTTTTAGGAGGAGTTATCAGGATGACGACTCCGTAACATCCGCGTATATACAATAAAGATATAATAAAGACAGTCACAGTCATGCTTTCATAAAACGCTGCGATCAGATCTGCTCTCATCAGTGTCGACAGTCCTTCGCATCTCCCGCTCATCATCATCATCATATCTGTATTTCCTTCTCTCAGAGAAACATCAAGAGTGTTTTCACTTTGTCAAGCCAGCAAAGACATAAGGAGATTTCTCAATCACACACAAAGGTCTGAACACCATCTGTTCCTTTCCACAAACATTACCACGCACACACACACACACTCTAAACACAGAACGCCTGCAAAAAACCTCAAACTACACACCCATGCACACACACACAAACATTGGGAGATAAAACATATGTTTAGCATAACATTAAAAGTCCTTTAATTCACGTCAGAAACACAGTGTTTTCCTTAAAAAGCTCCCCCTAGTGGGTTAAATATGAACTTTTGGAGTAAAATGTGACATAAAACAGATGGATCTCCCTTGACTCCATTCATATGCCCCAATTTTGGACTATATAGGGACAACGGTTGATAAATTATGGCCCGAAAAACAGAGATAGGGCTCCCTCTAGTGTGTAAGTATGAACTTTTAGAGTAAAATATAAAAAGATATACAATATAGATCTCCCCGAGTCGATGCAAATGCACCAAATTTGGACGGTTGAGAAATTATATCGCAGGAAATCTCAATTTGGAGATAAACAGTTGGTAATAAAACACATGTGGAGGATAACGTTAGAAACTCTTGTGTCAGAAATACAAAAGTATTTCATTAAAAAGTTCCCCCTAGGGAATTATTTAAATTCAGATTTAAATTCAGATTTAAAAAAGTCCATCTCAAGTCATTTTATGTAGTAAAAGAAAAGTCCAAACACCGGCCTTGGTCTTACCTGCCCGAGTTAACGCCCCCCCCCCTCCCGTTAATGATTTGTGATCATAATTTCCCTTGAAAGAAGGGGGGACTAAATAGATTCCTCCGACCCTGATGATGTCATCTTCATTAATTAGAGGTCAATCCGGCTGCCAGAGATGTGGGATGCATTAAGACGGAGACCGAGTCGGGAAGAGCAGGGCTGCTGAAGCGAGGACGAAGGATAATTTTTCAGATGATAGATTAGGGCACTTTGCTTCCATGCAGTTATAGCAACCAACATCTGCACTCGCATAAAAGGAACATTTCAAGTAGCGTTCAGCAGCCGCAGCTAAATTCCACCCCGGGTGATATATTGCAAAAATACTGAATACGTCATTTTGTCAAAAGCTGCCAAAAACAATTCTGTTTCTGTGCACTTTTCCTTTTTTTTTTTGTTGTTTTTCTTTTTTTTAGGCATCCATATTGTTTTGATTTAATTTCTTCTTTAGCTACCGGTGTTTATTCCCTCGTCTCCCGGCGCTGCTCTGGTTCCAAGAGAAACAAAACAAAAAAACAAACTCCCGACGGCTGAGACAGGAGACAAAACCTTGAGATGAAGCCCGACTTTTAACTCAAAAATGGAGAAAGTTATTACCGTGTAAGCGTAATGGCAGGAGGGGGGGGGGGGCGCTCGCCAAACGCATCACATCATGGCGCTGTGCGGTTTGTGATTGCCTCCTTCCAGTAAAGACTACCGACCAATTTGTGGGTTTGTATTAAGAGAAGGGGGAAAAGGAGCTGAGTGGGTTGAACCAGGGGTTTGGGGAGAGCTGGGGGGAGAGCTGGGGGGAGAGCTGGGGGGGATACGATTGGTCTAACCTTTGCATAATGAAAAACTCCAGACGCCCTGATGCGCTTTGTTGGAGCTGCGCTTCAGCGCACGTAGAAAAGCTCCCCTACACCTTCAACTGATCGCCGCTACCATCTGGTAGCTGGTATTAAAGAGTGAGAAGAGACTAAAATTAGACTGAGGAGCAACGAGGAAAGAGACGGTCGTATCTTTGAGTCCTCAGCCGTCCCTGTGATCCATCGACCATCCAGCAGGGAGAGGCCATGGATGGATGGATGGATGGATGGATGGATGGATGAATAGATTGATTGATAGGTGGATGAATGATGGATGGATGGATGATTGATTGATGGATGGACAGATGGATGGATGGATGAATAGATGGATGGATGAATAGATGGATGGATGATTGATTGATGGATGGACAGATGGATGGATGGATGAATAGATGGATGGATGAATAGATGGATGGATGATTGATTGATGGATGGACAGATGGATGGATGAATAGATGGATGGATGGATGAATAGATGGATGGATGATTGATTGATGGATGGACAGATGGATGGATGAATAGATGGATGAATAGATGGATGGATGGATGATTGATTGATGAATGGATGATTGATTGATGGATGCATGGATTGATTGATAGATGGATAGATTGATGGATGGATGGATGGATGGATTGATTGATGGATGGATGGATTGATTGATAGATGGATGAATAGATGGATGAATAGATGGATGAATAGATGGATGAATAGATGGATGAATAGATGGATGGATGGATGAATAGATGGATGGATGGATGATTGATTGATTGATAGATGGATGGGTGGATAGATGGATAGATGGATGGACTGATGGATGGATGGATGGATTGATTGATAGATGGACGGATGGATGGAGGGATGGATGGATGGGGAACAGTAAACAGAGGTGGAGGGAGAACACATGAGGTAAATGTAAGATGATACAAGAACATGGCAGTGGTGGAAGAAAGGGGACATACACTGATTAGCCATAACATTACAACCATCTGACTAATGTTGTGTATTTCTTATGTATCCTATTTTATTATTATTAGTATTATTTTATTTTTATTTTTTTTAGACTTTTTTTTCTTAAATAAGTTTTGAGAACAACCAGCATGTTCAACATAATTGAACTTCTCAGCAAACAGCAGCACTTCTTTGGGTGTTGGAAGACCCGGCCAGCCTTCCACTCCAGGCATGAATCAATAAACCTTGGACACCCATGACCTCATCTTTTGTCTTTCCTTACACCAATTTAGTAGGAGCCAATCACGGCACATGGAAAACAACCAACAAGACCTGCAGTTCTGGACATGTTCTGACCCAGTTCAACCATTGCAATTCTTTCCCCTGGTCAAAGTCACTCAGATCCTTTCAGGGTCTAACAAATATAACCAAATCCACTTTGAGGACAAAACCTAGAGTTGCTGCCTAACATAGCCCTTCCCCGTACAGGTGTCACTGTAAGAAGATAATCAGTCTTATTCTGACTTCACCTGTCAGACAAAAGGTTCTGACCCATTCTGACGTTAAGAGTGACGGCAAATCCAGAGAGACCCGTTTCTACCGCCAACATTGAGACAAGATTTCATCTTATAGCCTATATATATATGTATGTATGTGTATATGTATGTATGTATGTATTTATGTATATATATGTATATGTATGTATGTGTATGTATATGTATGTATGTATGTATATATATGTATATGTATGTATGTGTATATGTATGTATGTATGTATTTATGTATATATATATGTATATGTATGTATGTGTATATATATGTATGTATGTATGTATATATGTATATGTATGTATGTGTATATGCGTATATGTGTATGTATATATATATATACATACATATATATATACATACATATACATATATATACATACATATACATATATATATATACATACATATATATATACATACATATACATATATATACATACATATACATATAAATATATATATATACATATACATACATATATACATATATACATAAATATACATATATACATACATACATATATACATAAATATACACATATACATACATATACATATATATCAATATATATACATACATATACATATATACATATATATACATACATATACATATATAATTATATATACATACATACATACATATATATATATATACATACATACATACATACATATACATATATATACATATATATACATATATATACATATACATATATATACATATACATATACATATATGTATATGCATATATGTATATGTATATGTATATATATGTATATGTATATATATGTATATATATGTATATATTTATATGTATATGTATATGTATGTATATATATGTATATGTATTTATATATGTATATGTTTGTATATGTTTGTATATGTGTGTATATGTATGTGTATATATGTATATATATGTATATGTGTGTATATGTGTGTATATGTTTGTATATGTATGTATATATATGTATATGTATGTATATATGTATATGTGTGTATATATATGTATATGTATGTATATATATGTATTTATATATGTATATGTGTGTATATGTTTGTATATGTATGTATATATATGTATATATATGTATATGTGTGTATATATATGTATATGTATGTATATACATACATATACATATATATATGTATATGTATGTATATATGTATATGTATGTATATATATGTATATATGTATATATATGTATATGTATATATGTATATATATGTATATGTATATGTATGTATATATATGTATGTATATGTATATATGTATATGTATGTATATATATATATGTATGTATATATATGTTTATGTATTTATATATGTATATGTGTGTATATGTTTGTATATGTATGTAAAGTGATACGTTATCATCTTACGGCAGAAACACTGTCTTGTTTTCATTAGTTATATTTGAGGAATGTTTGCGAGGTCGACTTAAACATCAAGATGGATCCAGGCTACTTCAGAAAAACGCATATGAATAAAGTGAGAAAAATGTTAACGCTGTTAATATTTTTTTGTACAATTTACGGTAAAACACTGACAACTGTGGCTCCCAGAATTTCATCGTAAAAAACACAGTGACCAAGTGTTACGGTAAATTACCGTAACACAACAACTTTAAACAACTTTAATTACCGTAAAGTTGTTTACGGTACAAGGGTTTTACATACAATGACAGTAAACAATAATAAACTAAGACTTTATTTTTAAACCTTTAAATCAGCTGCTGTCACTAAACACTAAAAGTTTTTTGTTTTTTTTAAAGTTAAATTCGATGCACATAACAGTTAAATCTCTACTTTAGACAGAATAACACCTTTAAGTTTACCGCAACGTCATGTGCATGATTACTGTATTTTTTTTAACGGTGACATTTAAACGGCGACAACAGCTGCCAATATTTTACTATAGATTCGACATGTTTTTATTTTTTTCCTACAGTTTGCTCTTCATCTCTCAGGATGATGTTGATAAAATGCAGCTAGAGCGGAAGTTCAGAAAGGAAGACTATTCTTTTCCATACTTGGGTCCGTAGTTTATTTCCCAAACCATTTTGCATTCTCGGACGTCCTCACTCGTGACTTCCTGTCATTGTCTCGGGGTGTGAATTGAGATATTAGCTGGTCGCATCGACCCGACAGCACGCCGTCACGCCTGCGTCATTAGCCCGCCATCTTACTGCTGTCTTTTTAAACATGACTCTCTCTCTCTTTTAAACATGACTCTCTCTCTGCCTCTCATCAGCCGATCAGACTCCACAGCATGATCGGCCACCACCACCACCATAATTTATCTGGACTCGAAATCTTCCTGTAACGCCTAAACGCCAAAGACTTCTGACAAGACTATCGTCCGTTATAACAAACATCTTCTTTGCTTTATTCCTCCTGAGCGAACTCAGGTTCACCGACAGACGGTCACATGGCGTGAGCCGATCCTCCCCCCACTCCTATTAGTCATCTTTGACGACCAAAACAAAATCCCCACAGCGTCTCTTTCAGACTTCTTTGGCTCCTGAGATCCTGCACAAACAGAGAATACGCGACACAAACAGGCCTAACGCACACAAATCTAACGCCATAAATCTGCCAGAGCAGAAACGAGGTATAAAGTGGAACAAGGTGGCCTTTAACGAAGGAGCGAAGAAAGGGCACAGGCGGACGCTTAAAGGAGCGCTACTTCCTCTGGTAACATTCCTTGCTAATGGGATGAAAATGGGAAATAGTAAGTGAAAATGTGGCTTAGCGGGCTGAAGAATCGATATCCAAACAAGCCTGAGCGAAAGAGGTGAAGGAGGCTGGAGAGGAGGAGGAGGAGGAGAGAGGAGGATGTCATCGGGCCAAAACCACACTCATCTTACTGTGTTCTGGCTCACGTTAAGCAACTTACTGACAAAAAAACAAAGATGAGAGAATTCAAGTTGAAATATGGTGGAGAGAAAATTATAGTCTGAGCAAACTAGGTCTCAGAGGGTGAGATCAGACTCTGACTTGAGCTCTGTTTACTTTGGAGGAGGGAGAAACAGACGGATCGAGGGAAGAGCAAGAAAAACGGGATTTTGTTAAATTGCCGAGAATGAGAAGGAAGAAGTAAAAAAAAAAAAAAAAAAGAAGGAAAAAAGAAACAGGTTCGGGATAGATAGAGGCGCGAGATAAAGATGAAAAGGCGAGAGGGAGAGAGTCTGTAAAGTCATGAACATGAGTAAGCACATCTGGACCCAGGCTGGCTAAATGCGTTCCAGATTGGAGCGATCATGCAGGCGGACCTTCTGCAGTGAATGTGCGTTTAAATACCTACCTTCAGAAAGGGGATGACGAAAGGTCGCAGAGGGAAGTTGGTGGCTTCTTGGAGCTTGGAGTGAAATTCTTCGATGGTTAGCGTGGAATTCTGGAAGAGGGAGAGAGACGGGGGGGGAAAACACATGAATCCATGTGGAAGGCATTAAGCGATAATATTACTTATTGGAAGCTAAGCTGTATCCTGGTCTGGAGTGAATGTTTGGGGTTTTGTAATAGGAAGCACATGGGGGTTAGTCACAGCGAAAAAGAAGCCAGGGCAAAGACACACCTCTTTAATTAACAAAACAAATGCACATGCACGTCATAAACAAATGCGCCGCGTGGAATCCGTGGACTTGATATCTGTTCGCACGCGTGTTTCATAATTACAAGGCGTAAAATATATTTTAGATGCTAAACATGTTCAAAATCTTTTCATCTTTTTCTAATGTTTTAATATAAGACTTGCAGTTTTGCTGAGAAACAACCCAGGAGAAAAGGTCGACGGCATTCGGCCCATAATGCCCCGTGTTTCCACTTTCCATCAGCACCAACCGAATAATTGCCATTTTTCGACCAGACCAGATAAGACCATGGTGACGTAAATACATTACGACATCTTGGAAAGAACAGAGAAACTGGGCCCACACGGTCTTTCCTGACAGCAAGAGTATATCCCTAAAAAGACCCCAATCCCCTGCGTTGTGCCAGCAAACCCCCCTGATTGATCTTAAATACTACTAAAAAAAAAGGCCCCCTAAAACAAGATAGATCTCCTCCAGTCGATTAATATGAATCAAAATTTGGAATAAATCGGACAAACTGTTCGGAAGTATGTTCTGAAAAGCTGTGTAGGAAAAATCCCCCTAGTGGGTAAAATATGAACTACTAGCGTAAATTTGGATATATACAAGAGAGAGCTCCTACTAATCGGACCAACAGTTGAGACATTATGGCCCCAAAACTGTGATTTTGGAGATAAATCTCCCCCTAGTGGCAGAAATATGTAACTGACCTTACCCAAAATCAATTCAGTTCTTCCTCAGACTGAGTACACGTGGGTATAAAATTTGAAAATGAGGTATGAAATATTTATGAGTTATCACGTTAACAGGAAATACATATAGTGCCGGTTGCGGCGGCAATGATGGCGGCGGCGGCGTCGATGACGACTCCATAATATCCCCGACTTTTCAGGGGTAAATAATGAGGTCAATTTGGGATTCCAGAGTAAATTTGGGATTTCAAAGTAGGTTACACTTCTATGACCCACGTCTCCTGCTTCTCCCTGTTTAGTTGCTCACGACTCACATGAACGCCAAAACACGACAGCGCTGACACTATTTTTAATTTCCAACACGAACTCTTTGCGAGGCGCGGAGAGGAAGAAAGAAAACAGGAAGAAAGAGGTGAGCATCCACACGGGAGAGGAATGTGTTCCAGAACAAACAAGGAAGAAAAACAAAAAAAAAAAAAAAGAAGAAAAATCAAAAGAAACGGAGAAGATATATTTTTTTTAAAAAAAGGAGGAGATATAATTTTTCTTCCCGACACTCTGAGCGTTATTTCCCAGACCTGAATTTTGTTGCGTTCAGCCTTACATCTGTTTGCCCAGATTGCGTAGGGGCTGTTCTTGACAGCTAGTGAAACCTCTCGAGTCTCTCGCCCGGCACACAAACCAGCTAATTAACAGTGTCACTCTTTTCAATGAGGCAGGGGGAGGGGCAGAGAGACGGCGAGGAAGAGGGAGCGTGGAGCCAAGTGACACAGGAGAGGCGTGTGAGATGCAGGCGGTGAGAAAAATAAACATAGCGGCGCCTAAACGAGGCCATGCTCTGTGTGGCTAATTAAAAAAAAAGAAAAGGATCCTCCGCCTCCTCCTTTCTCCCTCACAACAACGTTCAATCACTATTTTTGTATTCCCCTGCTTGTCACGCTGAGATATTCACCGACGATGATGATGTTGATGATGATGATGATGATGATGTGGGGTAAATCTGCAGGAGGAGCATCTGCCTCACCAAACCTCTTCTGGTTCAACCTACTCCCTTCTGATAGTCTAACCTCATTTTTGTTATTACTTCATGAATGTGAGCGGAATCGTTAGCTTCAAGCTAAAGTTGTTTGAGCGGAATTAATAGGGTTGGATCATGGACGATGGATGGATGGATGGATGGATGGATGGATGGATGGATAATAGATGGATTGATGGATGGATGGATAATAGATGGATGGATGGATGGATGGATAGATAGATAGATAGATAGATAGATAGATAGATAGATAGATAGATAGATAGATAGATAGATAGATAGATAGAAATGATAGATGGAAAATGTGTCGGGAATATAAAACCGACCTTCCCCAAAATCAACCCAGTAGTTCCTCACACTAAGGTCTATGTGGTTATAAAACTTCAAAATGATCCATGAACATGTTTTTGAGTTATGTCTGTAAAACAACGCTTTCTGTAAAAAAAAAGAAGAAGTCACCCTAGTGTTGGAGATATAAAACTGATCTTTCCCCAAATCAATCCACTTCTTCCTTGTACTGAGGTCTATGACCATATAACATTTGGTGGCGGTAAGCGCGGCGATGGCGATTCCATAATATCCCCGACCTTTTGGGGCTATAATAAGATGTCTGATCCCAAACCTGTGCCTCTTGTTTCCCACCATGCACTTGGTGTTAATACAATTAATGCAATTAAATCCAAAGTGCATCAGGTGAACACGGATGATGGTTCTTGGTCTGATGCTACTCTTTGTCCTAGAGGAGAATACGCCACCATTCTTGTTCAAGGCATTGTGTTACACGGAATAACCTGCTGCCAAGATCTGATGGACGTCAATCCTAGACGCAGTTTTCTGCAAATCTCCTCAAGTGTTTATTTTACCCTCATGCTCGTAATTCCATGTAGGTCAGGTTTCTGACATAAAAGGTAAAAATAAATAGCCCTGAGGTTCCCGTGAGCCGTCGTAAGCACTTCTAAGCATTTGAAGTATTCAACTCTTTGACTGGAATCACCTTCCATCTGGTGCTTTAGGCATGCTGGACTAATGAATTACTCTCAAATAGGCGCCTAATGGATTCACTTACTCCACTTATCTAATTCTAACAACAGTGTCACCTTTCACTCTGGATGTGAGGCTCACATCCACAGCAGCCACTTACCACCAGTCCGAGGACTAACGTGCGAACCCGCTCGCCGATTTCAGGTGAGATGTCATTGCCAAACTGTTGTAGGGTCGTGAGGAAGCGCTTGAGCTTGCTGAGCTGCCGGGCGCCGCAGGCCGGGGGCAGCTGCTGGTTGGCCAGCGAGGAAGAGGAGGAGGAGCTCGGACCATTGCTGTAGCCGTTTGGCGGGGATGGAGCGCCGTTGAGCGCCGTAGGGGAGTGACTGCTGCCGTTGGTTACTGCAGGAGACAAGGGCAGGATGTTAAGAGACACAACCGTTAAATAAACTCAGTCTTCCCCGACAGCAAGGTCATATCCCACCAAAAGCCCCCGATCCCCTGCTTTGTAGAAGCTTTTACCTTAACTCCTTAAAGTAAATGTGAAATATATTAGAGTTAAATATGATATATGGATGATAGATCTCCTCCAGTCGGTTCTTATGAACCAGATTCGTTCTAAATCGAACCAGCTGTTATCAAGTTATGCCAGAAAAACAGTGTTGTTCACAGAAAAAGCTCCCCCTAGTGGGCAAACTATAAACTATTAGAGTAAAATATGACAAATCCAAGGTAGATCTCCTCGAGTGGATTTATTGGCACTAAATCTGGACTAAATCTGACCAACGTTAAAAAATTAAGACCCCCCCTAGAGGTGGAAATATGCAACCGATCTTTCCACAAAATCAATCCAGTTCTTCCTTGCACAATTGGGGGGGGGGGGGGGGTATAATGATCCATGAAACAATTCTCGAGTTACCAAGTTCACAAGAAGGATCTACGGCCAACTTTTCGGGAATAAAAGACACCAAAAGACACAAAACTATCTCGTAAACAAGTAAAAGGAATCGCAACAAACATAAACACAATTCTAAAAATGAAACAATGCATGAATAAAACAGATTGGCATGAGGAGTAAATATGATTAAAACTGTCAAAACACACACGGACCTAAGTGCATAAAAATAAAAGGTAGACGTAAGACTTTTGGAATAAACAAGTCTTCAACTGGGATTTCAAAGAGAACTCCAAATTCGCAATCTGGAGTTACTCAGGCCCGTGGAACCGTAGGATCTGCGGCGGCGGATGTTTCCAGAAATATCCTCATCTTTTAGGGATAAAAAAACAAAAAAACAGTGAGTGAGTTTTTCTGCAAAAATGACGACGGCGCTATCTCTCGCAATATATAAATCAGCCCCCAAAAATAGCATGAAAACCCTCAAGACTGCACCTTTGATAAACACAAAGTTGGGAAACAACAAACATGGGCTTCGTCGAGCGCTAACCACTCATTTGAAAGGATTTACATTCCTCTACAGAACATCCGTAAGCCTTAACATTTGTTTCCAATCACAGTGGCTCCTTTGATCCTGTGCTGTATCCCCTCATAAAAAACATATTTCTAAGACATGTTGCCTCCCTGTACCTCCTTCCCCCATCCCTCCTTCTGTGCAGCCTAAACAAGCCGGGCGGCGTGAAGCCCCGCCCACCCCGACCCCGCCGCCGCCGAACACGAGCGCAGGAGCGGCGGCGAGCGTCTATGCCAGTGTTGGGGGAGTTGGCGTACAAAGAGATACAAGGCGGCACAAAGCTCTCTCTCTAATGAGATTAGGTTTTGACTAGTGATCCACTCACTCCCCTTTTGGCCCGAGTCCAAAGCTGCCACTGTAAAGTGAGGAGAGAGACGAGATGCTCAAACTGCATCTGCTGACAATTACGCTGGGTGGAAATCAAAGCACACTGCTTTGTTAAGACCCTTGGCATGTGTAATGAGAGAGCCGGGCCTTTCCCCCCTCTTTGCACGGAAAGCCCAACGTTAATTGTGGAGTGTGAGCGTCGGTAACGGACAGACACAAAGAGAGAGAGAGAGAGAGAGGGAGAAAGAGAGAGAGGGAGGGAGAAAGTAAATACTCGAGATGAAGAAAAGGGAGATTAGAATTGATTGAGTGAGAACATTTTCCTGTGCTGCAGAATTAAGAGCTCTGCGCTCTTTGAACTGGAGGGTTCTTCCGAGTCCTCGGTTCTAGTGCTCTTCATGCGGGTAAAGTTTTTATGCACTCCTAAGTGAGTATTAGGTTGTAATTTCCACTTTGTCGACGTGTCGGTCATGAAACGGCTCGGAGGGGGTTCGTAATCACGGACCTGAATGGACCCGAGGTGTTTTGATGCTGAGCGGTTCATTAAATGTTTGGCTTTGACCCTCGATTCAGAAACCTTTTTATATTGAATCTATTTTCAAGCGGGCCTCAGGTAGAAATACTGCGCCACAAGTTTAGTAAAAAAGTTGCACAGATTTACACATGGATCATTTTTCCCCTCATGTGACACAAGGGGAAAGGGGGGGGGCACCAAAAACCAAATTCCGGGGCACCACCTTGGCTGCAGCCTTGTGTTCAGAGGTGCCACCATGTTTTTTTCCTCTCCGTACACTGCGACACCACAATCTTCTCTCTCTGGCGTGTGGAACTCTAAACATGAGGCAAGCTGCGGCCTTGAACACGTTTACGACTGAACAGTTGGTGATGTGAAAGAAATTGCGTTTAAAAATAAATCCAAACTGATGCCAGATCGGTTTAACAAAGTCAGGATCAGCCCAGAGTTGGTGCATTTCTTATTACTCAAACTTATACGTCTGTATCGATCTTTAACTCTACCTATGCTGTCGTCCCCGACAGCTAGGGTATATCCCCGAAAAGCCCCCAACCCCCTGCGTTGCACAACCAACACAACGGTTGTTCGAAGAGTTTAACTCAGTACATCGGACCGTACTCACATGTGGTGGGGGTGTAGGAGCTGTTACGGGGTGCTCCTTGCGTGCTGGGTGGAGGCGGCATAGTAGGGGGCGTCAACCTGGACTGTGTCTTGACGTCCGCAGGTGAGTCGGGCATTGTGGAGTGCTTCCCAGTACGATCTGAAGGATGTCAAAGGAGATCAAATAGGATTAATGAACTATGAACTCATTCCACGTACATGATGATTTTCACGTGAACAGAAGCAACACGTTCCCAAACCCAAGTCTGGAAACGGAAGGCTCGCCTCTCCACGCGGTATGTCTGCGTGTCTCGCCATAATGACACTGATGCACAGACGGTCAAATGAAAAATGAGAGGGACACCAAAGCCCTCAGAGAGACACCAGAGAGAAGAACATCAATCTGCAGAGAGTACGGGTCTCATTCCACCACCATCTGTGCCTTTCTGCGTGCCCGCTGTACAGAATAGCAACACAGCAAACCCACACTGCCCCGACCCTGCACACACACACACACACACACACACACACACACACACACACACACACACACACACACACACACACACACACACACACAGACCTAATGCTTTCTTTGCACACTATCCTCACATCTGTTCAGGTCTGGAATATAATACAAATTATATTATACCCGAACTGAACGATAAAGTAAATAAAGATAAAACCGTAAACAAAGACATAAACACTATTTTTATGTCAAAACCAAAGGTTATAGTGTATGTATGTAGAGGAAAAATGCGTTATTTTTGCAGCCCAACTCCCTTTTCCGGGCTCAAGACCCCACTCTGGGCACAGTTTGGGTACATTTTGAAGTGTCCTCTTGTCCGATCCCACGGAAAATGTGTAGAATAACATGAGCTTTGTGGTATTTCTATCAAATTTGATGCAAAAGTTATCAAAGAGCAAATTCACTGATTGAGTTGTGTGTCATGGCGTCACTGTAATATAATGAATTGAAATCCTTTTTGTCTGAAAAACTGTCAGACGAGGACAGAGATAATGATGTTTTCTTGTTTGTAATCACAGATTACTCACAGGTAGTAACAGGGACGATGTTACGGACACAGAAAAGGCACTTAGACAACAAGGTTATGCAAAGACACCTGAAATGGTGGTGGAGCTGTTTTGAGTTTATGTCGGGTAAGTAAATTCAGGCAAGACTGAACTTAAAAATAACGTAGAGAAAACAGAAGGACGCCCGTCAGAGAGTTAGCAGACGGTTAGCCACTGTTGCACATAGTGAAGGCGAGGTCGTAGAAAAGGTGGAGAGGGAGGGAGGGAGGGTGGGTGGAGGAAGGGAAGAGAAATGAGAAAGACAGACAGGAGGGGAGGGGAAGTGCTGCAGGAGAAACAAAAGTATTTGGAAAATATCGCTGTAATTATGAAGTGGGCGTGTGCTTTAACTCAAAGAGACACACGTGAGTGTGGGTAGAGTGGGTTCAGTCCAAATGAATATGCATGTCAGTGTTTGTGTGTTTGAAGAGGACACACTGCAGCCTGTCCTAATCTTAGTCTTCCTCTATGCTGCCGTTTGAGGATCCATATTGCAGTGACAGAATTCTGTTGGTGTGATAGATGCAGAACAATCTCGTCTGATAGTTGGGCCGGAGCCTCAGCAGCGCCGAGGCGCTCTGTGACTAAGTATTTTAGTCACGCTAGCTGGGGTGTAGAAAGCAGGCGAGAGGAAGATGAAGATGTCACCGAGAGTCTTATTAGAGAGGGATCCACGGATCCGTTCAAGCCGGTTCTGTTTATCGTGCAGGTTGTACGAGCAAATGACGGAAACAATCACAAAAGATACTGAAAATGCGATTCATAACAATCACACTCCAAATTTTTTGTAAGTAAATTTCACATTTCACACCAATGGGTATCAAAACGCATTATCTGAACTCACTTCCTGACACTACTTTAGCTACAAATACACACACAGTACAATCGGCCTGAAAAAAATCCTCATAGTTCCCAACCAATACAGTCAGACACTGTTGAAGGACTAAGTGTGTCTCTATTAACCACCGATGACTCCGCCTTCATAACTATGCTACTAGATTACGGAGCTGCGCTGTAATCTTTCTTTTTTTTGGGAGAAATTTAAGGAATAAAGCTGTCAAATAAGAAGATCAAATTCAAAATAGTACGCTAGCGTGTAGTAGACACACAAACTCACAAACTACTACTAACTCCTAGTGTCAGAATAAGGGGAAAACACATTATCTTACTGTGAAACTATAAGATTTTAGAAAAAAAAAATGTGGGAAAAGATTAAAAAGGCAAAAACATGTAATTACACAGTAATTACAGTGTTATTAAAATAAATTTAATTACAGCCTTGGCTACATTACATACATTTAAAAGTAGAGTATAACACCTTGGCAAGACCAGACCTTCCTTTCTACAAAAACAAGACCTGAAAAATATAGAATTCATTCGCTTAATTATGTGGATTTCAAGACAAAAATATCTATCTAAAGATAGTCTGCTGTAATTACCGTAATTTTAAGGGGATGTCCTTGTAATCTGACAAAAATGAAGGTGCTTTGGGCAACGGAAAGCTGTAACATGCAAACATGCAACTAGAACGAATAATTCTACCCCTGAACAGATGGGAATGTTACGGAATTTTTATTGCTACGTCGGCAAATCTTTCGTGTTAATGCGATGAGTCAGTAAACTATTTCTAGGGATCAAATTCTAATTCATACCTAAATAGACCTCGGTGTGAGGAAGAACTGGATTGATATTTAGACAGGTAGGCTGTAAATTACTGACACTAGGGGGAGCTTTATCTCCAAAGGTTTTATATTATATTCTACTGTAAAAGTTCATATTTTACTCACTAGGGGGCGCTTTTTAATGAAAAATACTGCTTTTTTTAACATAATGTGACATGTAATTCAGTATACTCTTGCTGTCGGGGACTACAATGTAAAACGACTTTCTTTAACGGACACAGTTTCCTAAAAAGTGCTTTCCGCTGCTTCTTGTCCTTTTACCGTATTTCTTCTGGAACCACGGCTTCCAGTATTTTACAGTACATTACAAAGCCGACTCTCTGGGTTGGGTTGGACTAAAAAAGTTTTTGGAAAATCTTAATTTATGTCCGTTGTACAGATTGTAACACGATACAGTTCAGCAGATATGAAGTAAAAGTGACTAATCCTGAATAAAGCAGCACCAGAGCACAGATTAGAGTTGGATCAGGAAAGCAGAGAGCAGAGAAAAAAAACGCAGGATTCAGTACAAGCGGCCCAAACTTTCCCCCGTCACTGAGCTACAATCATAAGAAGAGGTCTCCCTTTCTTTGTCCGTCTAGCACACACACACACACATGGTCTTCCCCTCTAAGTTCCCGGTTTGAGCCGACTCAGAAAGGTTTACTACTCTTATTTCATCACATTTAAAAAAAAACTCCTGGCATGGCTATTTGTTTTATAAACCTGGAATACAGGCAAACAGCCAGTGGAAACATATAGTCTTACCTCTGGCTGCCAGTTATCATATCCTGTCCGCCTGCCTAAAATATGATCTAGAAAAATACAAAGTCGTTAAAGGAGACGGGCGGGTGACAGGACCCACAGTCATTCATCATTTTCCAGTCAAACACAAAGACTCCGCATGTATATTCTTAAGGAGCCCAAGTTAAATAGAGGGAAGTCACCGTATCACACATGGTTCTACTTAGACGGCTTCGCCGCTGAGCTCATGCTTTCGATGGTTTTTGTATATTGGCTTTTGGAATTGGGCGATGATTTCCGACCCGGTTGACTCCAACTACCGATAGATAGAGAACCAGATCCGATTTGTTGTGTATTTTTCAGTCTTTGTGACTGAATGGATCGTGGAAGCGGCGCGTGGCACCGCGGCGTGAAGAGAAGAGAGGGCCTGTGGCAATTTGTTTGCTTGTTTCCAATCAAGACTTGAGAAAAGACAACTTGTGATGTGAAACACGTGAAGGATGAACCAGCGGGCGCCCTGAGGCAGAGTGGAAATATGAAGTTTGGTTATGGGCTTGTAATTGGAGATTAACAGCGGGGTCGGTGTTATGACTGGATGGCAGCCGGCATGTGGAGCAACGTAAACGCTGAACGCTTTTCAAACGCCACAAGCCCTCAGAGGGATGAAGATGAAGAATGAAATGGTGTGAAATCCATGTTTACAGCAAATACATGCAGCCGGAGGGGAAAAAAAAATATAGATTGATTGGCACCCTTTGAGTAAAATGAGTAAAATGAGCAGAGATGTCTTTATATTAAAATAAAATCTAACCTTTACGTCATAAAACAAATATTTTTCTCTAAAACATGTGGGCACCCTGCATTTAATGTTTTTTGCAGCCCCCTCTTTTTGCCACATTAAGAGCCCTGAGTCTCCTTCTGTAGTCTGTGATGATGTCAGAGAACACATGGAGAAGATCTGAGATCATTCCTCCACACAGAAACTCTCCACCTCCTTCAGGTTCTGAGGTCCACGCTGGTGGACTCTCCTCTTCAGCACATCCCACAGATGTTCTGTGGGGTTTAGGTCATGTGACTGGGATGGATCTTTATTTTGCGATCTCTGAACCATTCTTAGCTTGATGTTGAGGTGAGCTTCAGATCTTTGTCCTGCTGGAAGGTCCGACCACGGCCCACTTTAAGGTTCCGGAGTATGACTGGTTTTTCCAGAGTTTTCATCCAGTATCTGCTGGTATTTGGTGGAGTCAACGGAACCATGTCTGTTTACAAGATCTCCAGGGCCTTTGGATGAAAAACTGCCCCACATCATCATCGATCCACCGGCGTACATCATAGTGGGTATGAGGAGCTTTTCTCCAAGGCTTCACTTCTTACTAGAATACACCCCTCTTAGATGTTTGTTGACAAAAAACTTTATTTTGGTCCCATCTGACCTCTGACCTCATGCCAACAATCATCGTATGATTTTAAGAATTATGATTTTTTGTTAAGAATGTAATGTTTTTTTTTACATTTTTGTTACTGGAGAAAAATTTCTCCCTCTCTCTCTCTCTCTCTCTCTCCCTTTCACAAACACACACACACACACACACACACACACACACACACACACACACACACACACACACACACACACACACACACACACACACACACACAGTGTTTCATTAGCAGCATTTTGTCTGCCTCCAACTTGATTCAAAACGCTGCAAAACTCTTTAGCAGAATAAAATCAATAGCTTCATAGCGACCAAGAAACGTCCGTGTCCAACCATCCCCTCAGCAGTTACTGCGCCACTTGAATTAATAACAAGCGCTCCCCCACACATGGTGATTTACACAGTCTTTGGAAAATATAAAAATACATCTTACAACTCAGCCGCGTTATTGAAAACAGCTCGCGGCGTGTACGTGCGCCAACAATTTTCAGGAAAATAAAAAACATACTGTATATGTGCGGATGCCAGTCAGACGTTTTTTTATGACGGCGGTGGAGCGAGGCAGAACGATAGCAGGCGCTCGCTCCCTCATGCATAATTCACCTCAGAAGCACCCACCTCAACAAACAGCCTTAAACAACCTTGAAAACAAAGTGGGGCGTCTCCTCCGGTCCAATATATCTGTTAAAAGTTAATGGCGGAACCTAATACACGTCTAATGCCCATTTGTCAGCGCTGTTACCGCCCCACGAGTTGCGCATCGGAGACAGAGCAGCAGATCTATGGCCAACGGACGGACGGTATTCCAGGAGTGAACAGGTATTGATGTGCCGGCTGTAATGGAAAGGGGGCCGATGAGTGCTTCGACTTTGCCCAACTCACTTTACGACTTCTCAGACGTGCCGTCGGAATTAATGGATCGGAGGATGAGGAGAGTTGTTGAAGAGGCAGCAATTAGCTTTAAAGGAATAGAAGAGCGCCGTCAAATCTGTTTCACTTGACAAGGGCGCCAAACCTAACCGACAATCATGCCGATGGATGACTGGGATTAATGTCTGTCAGCAGCCTCCCGGCGTTTGATTTATTTATCAAACGCATTATAAAGAAGCTGCTATATGAGTGGCCTGAATGAAACTCGGCTCCGTGAGAACAACAGCAGAGTCTGATGTGTGGTTATGTGTGGTGTCGTACGTGTCAGAGGTCTTTACACCGATGTCTCACTGTAAACGGATAA
>VRLP01002163.1:0-20000 GCA_009660295.1 Lophius piscatorius | reverse complement strand
AATGCTTTTTTTGATAATTCTAGCTAAAAAATGTTTTTCTTATCCCCGTTTTTTTGGACTAATTTCTAAACAAGCTGATTATGATTCAAGGATATTTGCCGTCTTTCTAGAAATCGCAGCGTTTTAAGAGAATGTGAGTTTAGCATTAATAAAATCATAGGTTGACCAGAAACACTTTTACCAGCAGACGTTTTTTTCCACAGCAGGCTTCGGACTCGGCGTATTTAGCAAACTCTAACCAAAGTATTGTTTGTTTATATACAGCTGTCTGCCTGTCAGGACAGTTAAAAGCTGAGGTCCGTATCATGACATCATTTCGGCATTTTTTTATCCTTTTTTTAGCGAAAACTGACTGATTCAAATCAGATGTAAGCCTTTTTTTTTTTTTTTTCGGTCATGAAACGGAAAACTTTTTTCTGTTCACAGTTTGGTTACTCTCGGATGCCATGCTGCCACGGAACTAAAAGAACCCAAATGGGTCTGGGTGTTCTGCCAGCAGAGAGGGAGTCACACAATCGCTATGCCGATGACACATGGCTTTATTTTAGCTTCACTCTGAGCCAGTGGGTAACCTTTCCCTCTGTGCTGTGGATTAACGTTGTTTCGGCGCGCCTAGAACGCAACAAATTCAGCATGTGATTCTAAATACAGGCCCGGTATTCTTTTACATTTGCGGGTCTTTCCTGCCAAACACGCAGACAAGCCCCTCTCGGAATTTGCCGGACCCTTGTAACGCAGGCGTAATTTGAAATCACTGATGCATCAAGTCTGTCTCCAAACACAAACACAAAGATACGCACACCAATATACACAAACGCAAGTGGCAATTTGTATCGTTTTTTTTTTTTCCCCCCTTTGTCACGGCTCTTCAAGCGAGATGGAACCCTCTCCCCGAGCCCATTTGGTTCTGTGTGTGTGCGACCGGGCTTACCGGAATCATATAACTGTCTTCTGGGGCAAAATCAATTTTCAACAGACAATAAAGGCCCCGGTGTTTTACATGACAAGTATCTTTTACTATGTAAGGAGAGAGAGAGAGAGAGAGAGAGAGAGAGAGAGAGACGGTGGGTGGGAAAGAGATTTGGAGTTGTGGAGAGAGGGATGAGATCGGACTGGAGACTGAAAACGAGAGACAACATGAAGCACCTATGGGAGACAGATGGAGAGATCAAGCACAAAAGGCAGGAGATGCTACAGAAAAAAAGATGGCGGGGGATGGCGGTTGAAGAGGGAGGGTTATTGGTGTGTGTGTGTGTGTGTGTGTGTGTGTGTGTGTGTGTGTGTGAGTGTGTGACAGCAGCCTGTCTGCCTGGTGTTTTCAAAATATCACATGACGGCTGCCATGTGTTGGAAATTACTGCCTGTTAACTATCTTCCCCAAAACCGCTCCGAAAAAATATGTCTGCAATTTCTGAAATGTGTTCCAAGGTTCGCCTAAGTAGAACCAGATTTGCAAAAACAGAAGAAAACCCTTTACCCCTCGCCTCCCCTACTATGAAAACCGCTACTCTCTTTTCTTTTTATGCTCTCCCTCTCCCTGCCTCCCTCGCTCCCTCCCTCCTTTGCCCCGCAGGAGAAGATGTTTAAAACTGGGTCTTAGTCACATCTGGCGAACAGGGAATCAGAGAGAGGTTGCTGGTGTGACCTCGCATGAGGGCATTATCAGCCATACATGGAGTGTGTGTGTGTGTGTGTGTGCGTGTGTGTGTGTTTGTGTGTTTGTGTGTTTGTGTGTGCGTGTGTTTGTGTGTTTGTGCGTGTGTGTGTTTGTGTGTTTGTGTGTTTGTGTGTTTGTGCGTATTTCTAATATGGTGACCATGTTTTTTTCATAGGTCTGAGTGGATGCGAGGGATCACACACTCACACACTCACACACACACTCACACACTCACACACATGGACACATGCACAGATGTCATGCTGGGGGTCCGGGTCAGCAATGCATGTTTGTCTTCTTTCATCTAAACGTTGCTCACTTTCTATTCGGTGCTTTCTTCCCCATCATTTCACCTTTCTGTGTCCCCCCCCCCACCCCCCCGTGTCGCCTCACAGCCACATGACTTCACCGACAGGGAGAGAATCTCAAAACGGGCGAGAAGCTTTGACACACTGACCGAAGGAGCATCAGAGACAACTCTGCTAAAAACAGCCGAACTGGAAAGAAGCCGAGTTTTTTCCGTTTTTTTCGTCAAATAGTTTTGAAATTAGCAAAAATAAAAAAAATATAAAGTATTTATTTATTTTCAGAATAAAGAAATTCTATTTAGAGAAACTGCGTCTGATTCTAACATTCTTTCTCCTGATTATTCATCTTGGATGAAGACACACATTCTTAAATTCCGCTCTAAATACTCATGTTAAGTCAATAATCCTTAATTTAATGAAATGACTTTTCGTGGCTCTTAATGGACACATGTCGGGGGGGCGGCTGTAGAACAGAGGGAGAAGTCGTCTCCCACTTGGAAGGTCAGCAGGTCGGTGTTCCAGACCAGCAGTCGTAGGTTCTCGAGTAAGACCCTGAAAACAAACACATGCCTCACAGGCTCCGCCCACTGCTCCAGTTTCACTATGTTATACTGTGTACTTCTAAAAGTGTGATAAATAAAGTTACTTTATGACTAGTTTTAAGTCTCATTACGTCGTAGTTGGATCCATATGTAACTTTTCCGCACCCCGTTGGAACATTTTTGTTGTTTTTGCTCATTTCAGGACTAATAAAACTGCTTCTGCTTCATGAACTCTTCCTCGTGGGACACATGTTGCAGTCGCCTCGGCTCGCCGTCCTCCGCGGATCCAAACCCAACGACAGACAACATCAAAAAAACAGCAGCGTTTTCAGCAGCACAAGTCTGCACGCACACCCACCACCAATCCCACTAATATCATCATCACAACAACAATGTCATTGTTTTCCTGCTGAAAACACACACACACATACACACACACACACGCACGCACACACATACTCACACACAGACTCAGACACACAGCCTCCCTGCTCTCCAGAGCTACAGATGGATGCCACCACTTTCTTTGGAGGGCTGCCAGAGCCAGCTAGTGAACAGCTTGCCTGGCACAGGGCTCCGAATGTGTGTGTGTGCGTATATATGTTTGTGTGTGTGTGTGTGTGTGAGTAGAAACAGTAGCAAATCGCCGAGCGCAGATGGGTGGCCAAAATAACACCCCCACCTAATGCATCCACAAAAAACACATAAGAAAATAGACAAGCAAACAAACACACACACACACACACATGCTGCAGAATAAATGCACATGTGTACACACACACACACACACACACACATACATATGCTTCAGAGTAAATGCACATGTACACAAACACATGCTGAAGAATAAAGCACATGTGTACAAACAGACACACACACACACACACACACACACACACACACACACACACACACACACACACACAGTGTCTCAGTTATGCTTAAGTGTTCCCAAACTGGCACTCGCCGCCGCTTGCACAGCTGCTTCCTAAGAGGCACACACACGCTCTCACACCACCACAGCCCACACACAGACATTCCTGTGCATGCACGTCGCACGCACACACACGCACACACACACCCACGCCCACACACACACGCACGCACGTACACTGATGCAGCGCTTTATAGCCTCGGCAGCAATTCAACCTTGTACGTATCTGCTTGTTTTCTCCACACACGGGGAGAAAACATGGAGGCGTCGGCCTGGCGGGCCTCCAGTGCTGGCAGCCAGCCAGCAGAGAGGCCTATGGATCGGCGTGATCATAGGAGTGAGTTCCGACGCATCACAGTTTAATGATCGCACAATGAAATTAAGACTTGAAAAGCTCTTGCTGGAACAATAGAATGAAGCGAATGTAATTACAGTGCAGCTGCGTGCAGCTGAAGCCGCTTCACTTCTCCGGGTGTGATGCGAATCCTTGTGACAGGCGATGCGACGTCGCTTCGCGCTTTTGTGTGTCGGTCGTCAGACGCAGCTGTACGGAAACCGACTCAAATGGCGTCGCCGCTGTAAGGCTGTTCCCCTTACAATCAAAGGCAAAGAAACTTAAACAACCTAGCAAGGCGCTCGGCAGACAGCTTGCATGTCAGTCAGCGGGCGCGGGCTGCTGGCAGCAGGTACCCTTGCCCCGGCGCAGAGGGGAGAGCCTGGTGGCTGGCGGCGCCAACTGTGCGCCGGGAAGCAGCGCCAACTCTGCCAGCCTTGCAGTGTCTGTTTGCCGGTGCCATCTGGGAGGAACCGCTCAACGCACTTACAGTAGCGCTCTGCAGCTCAGAGGGCACACACACATGCATGGATGCTCACAAGAAGGCAAGGGCAGGGACGGCATCCGCATACGTGCAGCACGAGGGCCGCACACACACACACACACACACACACACACACATACACACACTCACACACACACTCACACACACTCACACACACACTCACACTCACACACAGGCACAGCCGGCTGCTGACAACTCGCCATCTGTGCTTTGCCTCCGACTTCTCCCTCTGCTGCTTCCTCTGCCCTTGTTTTAGCCTTCATAGTCTCTCCTCCCCCCGTCCTCACGTTCTCTCTTTACTCTCGTAGGTCATGTTTGACTCACTAGGGGGAGCTTTTTCCTATAAAAAACTATTTATTATTTTTGGGCATAACCTCCCAACCATTGGTCCAGATTTACCTCAAATGAACTGCCTCAAATAAGTCTGGCTTACATTTGTCATATTTGACTGTAATTCTTCATATTTCACTCACTAGGGTTTTTTTTGGGGTTTTTTTAAAGCAAAAAAATGTTTCTTGGCTTTTTCTTCCGGACTATATGTTCAAAAACATTGTTTTTCAGACAAAACTTCACATTTAATTTGAAGATTTCAATCAGTTGGGATTGCCTGTACAATGCAGCAGATTGGGGGCTTTTTTGGGGGGATAACTCCCCTTAATATCAAGACTACGATGCGTCACGGCGCGACACATCTTTTATCTGGAACTGAATTGAAGGTCATTTCTGAATCCACTCCTCTTTTTTCTCCGCCTCTCCTCACAGCCGATGAGATGAGCGAACGACATAAGTGGTTTAATCGTCCTGCATTCAGGTAATACCGGGTCGAGCACGCACACTCATAAAAAAATAATGTCAGATTATAACCCTGAACTCATCAAACAAGACCTTTAAATGTCAAAAAAATAAAATAAAATAAAAAAAACCCTCCCAACTGGAACAAGAGAATGAACATAACTCTCCCTCCATCTCTTTCATATTAAACACATTGTTCGTCTTCAGAGAACTTGAACTTGTGAAAATGAGAACAAAGGAGAGATAAACTAGAGAGGAGAGGAGAGGAGAGGTAAAATAAAGAGCGGGGGAGGATAAGAGAGGTGGGAATGCAATATGAGTTCATAAATGTGGAATTCACATCAAAGAGAAGCTGAAACAGGTCACTGTCTTCAGCAGAGGGTTTTTTTTTTTTTGCCCTGGCTGAAGTTATCTCTCACATGTTTTCCATTTGAACCCTCTGATCCAGTGTTTGAAAGTGAATTTCAAGGAGAGACGTGAGCGCCGAACATCTAACCTATGACCTCTTTTGTTCTTTCTTGTCGTTTGGCTCATTTGCTGACTAGAACATAGAAAAGAGAGAATAAACTAATTGCTTTCCTTGAGGTTGTTTCATTTGTTTTGTTTATTACACGGTTATAACACAATTTAGAGCTCTTTGCAGCCCCATGCACCATCGCTGCTCTACTACACAACCGCTGTCAATCACAAATCCTTCGTTTCTCTCTCCCTCTCGACGGCCATCGCCGCATGCAATAAATGATGAGGTTCCTCCCATCCTCCCTCTGCCGACTACATAATTCTCCCTTCGCCGCTCCTGACCATTTTCGCCAGTCATTCCTCCTCTACATCCACTGGCAGCTCCATTCTTCTTGATCCAGCC
Source organism: Lophius piscatorius (assembly GCA_009660295.1). Lineage (NCBI taxonomy): Eukaryota > Metazoa > Chordata > Actinopteri > Lophiiformes > Lophiidae > Lophius > Lophius piscatorius. The sequence goes on along the minus strand of VRLP01002163.1, from coordinate 14,066 downwards.
CCCTGAAAACACCACATGTTCTGGCAGCGGCAGACGAAGCCTCATTACAAACAAGGAAAATCCATTTGGAGCAGCTTCTCTGCCCCCTTCTGAACTCTCCTGAGAAGAAATGCCCCACAAAGCTGCAAAGCTCTCCCTCCTCCCTTCTCTCCTTCTTGGATCTTCTGTCTTTTTAATTACGTTTTTTTTTGTTTTTTTTACATAGACAGAAACTCTAAACACATATTCAACTAGACCCCAATCCCCTGCATTGTACAAACAATCCCCGTCACCATTTGAGTAAAATCTGATGTAAGATGGATTTCCTTTAGTCGATTCACTGGCGTCACATTTGGACTAAATCAGTCCATTATTTAAGACTTTACGTCTGAAAAACAGTGTTTTTCATAAAAATGCTCCCCCTAGTGAGTAACGTATGAACTATTAGAGTGAATAATGACGTATACAAGACAGATGTCCTCAAGTTGATTCATATGCACCAAATTTGGACTAAATCGGACCAACGGTTAAGAAATTATGGCCTGGAAACTTTTGGACATAAATGTCCCCTAGCAGCGGAAATATGCGGCCCACTTTTTCCAGCTTTCGCATAAACACGAAGGATCTGCGGCGGAAACTCGAGATTTTTCGGGGATTTAACAAAAATTGAAACAACTTTTTTCTCTTTGATTATAGGTTTTATTACTAAATACCACATACTTACATTATTGAATTCAACAGAATACAATTTATTCTTATTATTCCATCACTCTTCCTGAAATTGAATCAGTAGAAAATACATATTAATCAATATAACGTGTGTCCATCTGATGTAGAGTAGGTCTCCTGAGGGAATAAATCTTATTATTTAGCAGCTGAATGCTCCACTAGCTGCTTCAGCTGACTACGTCTGTTTGAAATGTGGCGCCCGGCTGCAAGAGTTCAGATCATTAAAGCTCAGTTTGTCCGCCGCAGCTGGAAACCGCCGCAGGAAGTGACATATTTCACGTCACTCTGTCATGTATTTTGAAATTATTCGAGCATCTTTAACGTTAAATCAGCGTCCTGCTGCGTCAGGAGACGTCGGTGAGTGAAACAGACGGGAGATGTTGCGGCGGCCATGCAGGCTGAACGAGAGAGGAAGAAACATCAGATTGCGTTTTGATAATGTAACCAGTACGCAGAAACATTTATCATGTTTGTTTAGTGACCTCAAAAATCAAGTGTAGGTCCATTCAGTTAAACTAATGTACTAATGATCGATTCTCAGCAGCAGGCCTCGCAGTTAGAGAATGAATCACTGCACCACTTCCTGTCATTTTCTCCCCCCCCTTCACTTTCCTCGTCTTCCACCACCGCTCTTTTTATTCTACCGCTGTCTTTTAAAAGCTCTTCATTGCTTTCTCTGCCCCCCCCCACCCCCCCGCTCCTCCCTTCATACCTCCCTCCAGTGCTCTCTCACTCTCTCCTTCTGCTCCGCCATCATCACAACATCTGATTAACATATGTCTGGGCTTTCACTCCCTGTCAGCTTGCAGGCATCTGCACACACACGCACACACCCACACAAGCGCACACGTTCGCACAATCTTATACACCATGTGTCATGCTCAGGAAGGCAGAAGACAAAAAAATAAAAATAAAATAAAACCCCACCAAAATCCCCCCTGAACCTTCTTTTAACTGCATTTACCTTCCTCTCTCTGTTTTTGTGTGTGTGTGTGTGTGTGTGTGTGTGTGTGTGTGTGTGTGTGCCCACAACAGTTTGGATGAGAGACAAAGCATCTCAACGTTATTGCCAACAAGCATAATGTTCCCCAGTGTGCCACTTAAAATGCCAGTAATGGAGGAAAGAGAAAGGGATGAAGCGGTATAATAAGACACGGAGAGCTGAGGCAGGGTGAATATGTTTGTGCGGATTTATGTGTGTGTGTTTGTTTGCGTGTGTGTGTGTGTGTGTGTATTTAGTATTATAGTGCAGAAATTGTAGCGTTGTCTTGTACTGGTGGTTTTTTTCCCCATTCTTTTTATTCTATTCATGTCCTATCTCCTGTTTTCGATGCACCAACCTGGAACAACATTCCTAGTACCGCTGAATTCTATACGATGACAATAAAGCTTCGTACATTCTTATTACATCCCCAAAAAGTCGGAAATGTTTTGGAATCGTCCTCGGCGCCGCAACAGTGTCATTTGTGTTACGGTGTCATCTCAAAAACTATCTCATGGATGATTTTCAGATTTTAGGCCCACATAGAATTTAGTACGAGGAAGGACTGGAGTGATTTTGGGAAAGGTCAGCTGCATGTTTTCGCCACTAGAGGGATATTTATCTCAAAGTTAGCTGAAAGTTTCTCAACCGTTGGCTCAACTTTGTCCCGATTTGCACGGTTATCGATTGACGCAACGTGTTCTATCTTATATCATGTCTCACTCTATTAGTTCATATTTTACTCACTAGAGGGAGCGTTTATATCAAAAACAAAGGTTGGTTTTTTTTACCGGTGGTTAGATTTAGTCCAAATTTGATGCAGATTAATTGACATGATGAGATCTGGCTGGTAAATATAATGTTTTACTCTAAAAGTTCATATTTTACACATTAGGGGCAATTTTTTTTTTTTTTAAAAACACTGTTTTTCCAGCAATCTTTTCTCAACCAATTTAATCCGAATCACGTACATAAGAATCGACTTGAGGAGATCGATCTTGTATTCGGCGTGGGGCGGCTCTTTTTACGATCAAGATGTTTTTGGGGAGGGCATATTAAAGCCTGTGAAGATTTACAAAAAAAAGTTTATTAAAAATATGCTTCACCCAAAGTTTGAGCTGATTTTTATTGGAAAGTATTAATTCCCATGAAACATAAAACTTTAATCATGAAATATTTTTGCTTTTTCTTACCGTTTAAAAACATGCTTGTGTTTATTAATTAAATAAATTCCCCGAGGAAATCCTCAACTCCAGGAGATCTATCTTCTATCTACAGATCATATTTGACTCTAATAGTTCGGATTTTAATCACTAGGGGGAGTTGGGGAAATGCTTGTACAACACATAATGTTGGTAAGTCCCGTCACAGAGTAAAGAAGAATCTCCCTCCAGATTCACTTTTGCGTCACATGATCTCTTTAAGCTCATATTTCCTTCAGCAGAAACTGACAGAACGCATCGAGTTTATTCCCCCAACAGAAGTTGGTAGATTAACTCCCCTATTCCACCTCCCGCTTCCCGAAATGTAAGATCTGCTATTGATTGTTTGCAGCACCGGTGCCAGGAATGCAGGCCATACCAACCAGAACCGCCAGCCAAAAAACATGACAAGTCAGAGCGGCGGACGGGTTTTTACCTGATAAGCGCCAATGAAATGATGTTTTGTATGAGGGGAAGCTCAGTATTGCCTCTTGTTCAAGTAATTTGTTCTCACTCCTCGCTCCAAGATTGCCTGGAATCAATCCCATTTTCACAATCACATCCACAACCAAAAAAAACATGTAATGACGGCAAACAGACGTATGCAGCCAAACAAATACTGGAGTTGGAGCTCGCCAAAACACAAAATCCATAAATGTTGTTGCTGTTAGTTGACAAAAAACAACAAAACAGCACAAAAAAAACCTCTCCATCCAGACACCGATGATCGTTTGCATCGGTCTGCGATGGCAGTGGCGGTGAAACGACTCTCTCCGTCTGCCAATCAGCATCAAGGGCTGATTTTATTCAACTATTAAACAAGTCAACTTCTCAAGATGCCGCAGCTCCGTGGCTTTAAGTCATCTAAAAACACCCCCTCAACCCCACAACCAGCCCGCCCTCCAGACGTCACACCTCCTATTCAGACCCGAGTCACTCCCGATATATGGATAATATATGTGCTTGGATTTAAAGCCGGAAAATAAAAGGCTTCCTTCAACAAATGCACATTAACAAACTGAATGGTGGCACAATGCTGAAGAGGAAAAAACCTCGCGCTAAGGGGATTTCAATGGAGCGGTGAGGCTTTTTTTGTGTGCGGATCGGAGCCATCCTGTGTGTGTGTGTGTGTGTGTGTGTGTGTGTGTGTGTGTGTGCGTGTGTGTGAGGGGAGAAGGGGCTGAGGGTAACTGGTTTCAATAAGAATGGGAGTGACTTTTTTTTGTGGAAGACTTGATAAACTCAATGGAGCTTTGGAGGGCCCACTCAATGATGAGTCAATGAGACGGACTTGAATAGTGGGGTTGATAGAGTGAAACACACACACACACACACACACACACACACGCACACACACACACACACACACACACAGCCATATGCAAAAAGAATGGAGACTTAAATGATGTAGATACAGAGAATATCAGGTCTGCCTTCTGCCCTCTATTCCGTATTCCCTCTCCTCTTCCCACAATCCCCCTGCTCGTGTGCTGTCTAAACCTGATACGCAGGTATATCCGTGCGTGCACAGCCTACAGAACACACAGTGGGACCCAATTAGACCCGACACTTTGGGAAGACATCGTCTGAAGGAGGTTGAGGAGAGAGAATCAAGAGAAAGTGGAACAGAGCAGGAGAAAGTCTGGGACAGACTATAGAGACACACACAGATTGGAGGATAGATTTAAAAATAACATCCCAAAAGATATTCTGGCAAAGCTACGCCATGCGGAGGGAAAAAGAAAAGGGAACATCATGGCAGACGTCAGAACTCTTCCTCTCCGTGACTCCCTTTCTCCTCTTTTGTTGTCAAAGGATCGGCCAAAGATGGCCTCAGCTTTAGTGGAATCTGATGTAACGGGCCAGAAACAGAGGCTCGACACTGAGTATCAAACCGAGTCTCAACCAAGTCATCAAACTGAAAGAGAACTCTTTGTGAACCTGGCCAAAATGCGTCAGAACCATTAGGTGGACAGTTAGTGGATCTCACAATCTCAAGTGAAGGGTATTGTAAGAATCATATGTCCCTTCAGAAAACGTCCCTAGTCCTGATCGTTGGCGCTACTTTAGAGGTTTGGCCCATTGAGAGTGGAACACACATTCCTCAGATTGACCATCAACATGGCCGCCTTCGCAGCAATGTGGGCTGTCAGGAAAGTCGAATGTCTGGTTCTGGACCGTTACATAGGTGGCTACAGCTTTGTGACCATGTCACAAAGATACAAAACTAAGATACAATAAGATGAGATACAATAAGATGAGATAAGATGATGTTTATAAGATGAATAAGATAAGATAAGACATACCTTTATTAGTCCCTCAACGGGGAAATGTCCACTGTTACAGTAGCAACGGAAATAGCAGTAAACAGTAGTGGGAAACAATATCAAAGGGAAGCAAAATGCAAATCAGGCGAGGAATAAAACCTTAGAACAAATAAGGAAAGGAGATATAAATACAAACACTATGGAAGAGGCATAAAAACAGCAGACCTGTTCTCCAGTTCTCTCTCATGCTGTTGATGTTCAACATACACTAAATGACGGTCGGTTAAAAGTCAGAGTCCATCAAAATACAAGGTGGATGGAAGAAGAGAGGATGAAGATAAACGCTGAGGAGGTAGAAAGAGATCTGAAGTTTCCCATGATGCACTGCAAAGGGCTGCACTCCAGCCCACATTCTGCGTGTGAGCGTAAAGATACTACATATATATACTGTCTTGTATATATATATATGTGTGTGTGTTTGTGTGCGCGTGTGCACATGTTTGTGTGTGAACAATAACTCTGGAACAGGTGAGGTCATTCATGGTTTTGGTTTTTGTGTGTGTGCGCTGATGTAAATGTAGCTGCAGAAGGCAAGCAAGAGAAAGTGAGAGAAGTCCAAACGGTGCAATCAGTGGAGTAAAAAAAAAAAAGGAGGCGAGTATGAGACCATGCCTGTGTGTGCGGCAGGTCCCAAGCCATCTGGACACTTACCTCCCCCCATCCCTCCCCCCGGCTCTCCTCCCCCTCCCTTTACTCCCCTCTCCTTCATCGACTGGTGTGCTATTCATGGCGGACCCATTACACCTTTCTGTGTGTTACGCCCCCTCGTCACAATACATGCTAATGAGCTAGAACAAATTACTTTTTTTGCTGTTTGTGCATGCCTGTGTGTGTGTGTGTGTGTGTGTGTGTGTGTGTGTGTGTGTGTGTGTGTGTGTGGGTGGATAGGTTGCTGAATTCTCACAATCTTAGCCGCTTGCTACCAAACCTCTCAATTAAATGCTGTACGGGTTGTTATTGGTTCTGCAGAAACTATTTCTGTTCACTCACCTGACACATGATCCGATCTGCACAGATGCCCGATTTCAAGAGCTATGAAAACCCATCAAGAGTATATCCCCAGAAAATCCCCCCAATGCCCTGCGTTGCACACGCAACTATCCTGATTGAACTCCTCAAATTCATTGTGACTCATCGATAATCTCAAACAGTCCATATTGACTCAATCTAACTACATCTATTGAGTCAGCAGTCTGCTCTAAGATCAGATCCCATAATGACTCAATAATGAAGATAAATACAGTCAACAGTTTTTTTTCTGGGCTCAGGATTAAAACAAGACAGACTTCTTTGTGTCAATTCATACGGGCTAAATTTAAACACAAATGGACTTAAGCTTGGGAAGTAACAGAAAACAAAAAGTGTTTTTTGCAGAAAAGTAGTGGTGAAATATGAATTAAATCTCCTTGAGGTGGTTCACATGATGCAAATTTAAACTAAATTGGACCAACGGATGTGAACTTAGGCCTGAAAAACAGAATTTACATTTGTAGAAAAGCTCCCCCTAGTGTTTAAAATACGTACTCTTGAAGTACAATATAATGTATATACAAGATATATTTCCTCAATCCATTCATATGAAACAAGTTTTGACAGAATTGGACGAACTGTCTGGAGATTATGGCCCGAAATCTTTTGCAGATAGAACTCCCCCTAGTGGAGGAAATATCCAACTGATTTTCCCCAAAATGAATCCAGTTCTTCCTCACACTAAAGTCTATGTGGCTACAAAATGTGAAAAATAATCCTTGAAAAAATCGTTTGAGTATTTGACTTTACGCGAAGGATCTGCGGCGGCGGCCGACGCGGCGGTGATGATGATCCCATAATAACTGGGACTTTTGTGGGATATAAGAACACTTTTCACCCGGAGTCTAGGAGTCTAAGAGTCTAGGAGTCTAGGATTCTAGGCTGCTGTAAAGAGAAAGCACTTCCCACATTGCCTCAAAGATCTACAGCAAATGCACCACCTGATCACAAAAGGACACCAGCCCATTTTATTTCAGCTCGGGCAACCTCCAGCAGCCCCATAAATCCTCGCCCATGGCCAGCGTCCATTTATCCAGCCAGTGTCTTGGCCCAGTTTCAATCTGATGTGATCAGCCGTGATAAATTGGAGCGGTGGCTGCTGTCAGAGGAGACGGAGAAGAGGAGAAAGCACATGTTTCCAGCTTTCTGTAAAAGCGATGACACCAGATGAATGGGCCGCTTGATTTGTTGCACGAGACGGGACCAGCGACACTGGTGAGAGGAGTGGTGACAGGGAGAAGGAGCGAGGAGCGAGCAGGCAAGAGGAGCGTTGACGGATCGAGGGACAAGATAAGAGATTTAGGGAGGCGAGGAGACGTTTGAGGAGAATGGATGGAGGGAGCTGAGAACAAAGAAGAAGAGTAGACAGAACGGGTGAGACACTGGAGCTGGATTGAAATTCTCCTCACTGGATGGCGCCAACAATACATCTGTACACCTGCCCCCCCCTCCTCCTCATAGTGGGTCACTCCGGCAGGATGTTTTGGCAGCCGTAATTAAACCGAGTGGGCTAAATAGTGCAGCACTCGAACTCTCAGAGGGGAAAACCGAGTGGATTGAGCTCATAGTTAGAGAGAGGAACGACGGTTGTTGGTCTCCCAGGGATGAATTATGTGTGTTTACTTCAGGACACCGCGCAGAAACATCTACAGAATGCTCTAGACGGTGGCTTTAATGGACAGAAGAGAAGAAAAAAGCTAATTAACCTTGAAGTACCCCAAGAAAACAAAAGGATTGCTGCCAATTTGAGCAGCACTTTGAATCTTGGGGTGTTTATGACGCTTCGGATGGGAAGATAAACCGAATAAGTGTCTTTGCTGGTAAAAAAAAGAAAAGGAGCTCCCCCTAGTGTGTAAAACATGCATTATGAAAGTAAACTATTAAACATGCAAGATCTATCTCCTCGAGTCGATTCATATGCATCATATTGGGAAAAAACCGGACCAACGGTTGGCCCAAAGAACTTTTGGATGCAAAGCTCCCCCCTAGTGGCAGAAATATGCAACCATAAATCAATCCAGTTCTTCCTCACACTAAAGTTCATGTGGGTGTAAAATGTTTGAATGATCCATGAAATAGATGCTTGAGTTATCCCTTTAACACGGAGGATATGAATATTTTCTGATTTTGCCTTTATAAACCGCACCATAAAAAAAACCTTCCCTTACATTCCGATTCCAATGTCTAAAATACCCACAACTGCGGTTGCCGGAGAAAATACGATAACCATGTACAAGATATTAAATGTGGTAATTACCACCAAAAAGCAGATGTACTGTAAATCTCTTTATAAAGACATGAAATAAAATCACAGTAAATTACAAAAAGTAATGAAGTAGATATCCTGAAGTACAGCTTACAAAATAGACAAATGTTATCGTCCCCGAAAAAAAACCCCAATCCCCTGCATTGTACAAACAATTCCTCTGATGGAATTCCTCAAATTAAATGTGAAGTCATGTCTATAAAAATGTTTTTTTTTTCAAAAAAAGTTACACCAAAGTGAAAAATAAGAACTATTAGAGTAAAATACAAACTATTAGAGTGAAATATGATATATAGAAGATCAATCTTCTGGAGTCGATTCATATGCAGCAAATTTGGCCTAAAGCCGACCGACGGTTATGACGTTATTTCCGAACAACAATGTTTCACTGAAAAGAGCTTGAACATGAACTTTTAGAGTAAAATATGGTTACTCCTTAAATTAAGGGAGCCATACAACTGACCTTTCTCTAAATCAAACCAGTTCTTCCTCGCACTCAGGTATATGTGTGTATGAAAATGACCGATGTAACAGGTTTTAAGTTATCGCGTTAACACGAAGGATCCGAGGCGGCGGCGCTGATGACAACTCTTTAATATCGTTGACTTTTTTCTGGATATAACGAGGTTGCAGATATATCAGCCATGAATATCCAGTCTAGCGAATAAATGTCAAAAGGCTTAACAAAGCAATAATCCAGACACTGTAAAGATTCCTGCACATGTTGTATAAACACTGTAAAGTTTAAAGAATGGTAAAAAAGAATGAATGTCGGATGACCGACTCCGACGCCAAGTCAGAAGTATTTTCAATATCATCTGAAAAGTCTGGCTTTGATAGATTTATGCTCTGAGTCTGAGTCTGCCAGTATTCCCTCGCTGTGCTGCTACATCCTGACCCCCAAGAAAAAACATTCCTGTTTGGGCTACATTTCATGCATGCTAAAAAAAAACAGATTTGTTCTACTAAAACCGTGGAACAAATTGTCTTATTTAATTATTTGAATCCCCGGAGCATCCAGGGAAACTATCCGATTCCCCCGCTCAAAGAGGGAAAAGAACGAAGGAAGATAAAGGGGAAGAACTTGGACGGAAGCGTTACCCCACAAATATCCCTAAAATCAGTTTCACAGCAGTTTAAAAGGCACTGATGGGATCGGTGCCGCAGTTCCTTTAACTACAACAGCAACAGGAACCAGACCATTCCTGGCTCCCCTCCCTGCCCCCGGGGCCCACGGCCCGGCCCGGGCCACCACACAATGGGCCGGCAGAATGAGAGGAACCGTCAGTTATCCAGAGATAGCCCCGCTGGTCAGGAACCAGAAAGGGAACCAGAAGGAGTCTGGGAGGGAAGAGGATGGGAACCCGAGGGAACAAGAAGGAGGAGAAGGGTGGGGATGATGGTGGGTCGGGGGTCAGGATGTGTGTTTGTGTGAGAGATAATATTGGACTGCCCGGATAAATGTCTCGTTCCCATGCATCGACATGTACGCAGAATACTCAAACCGGAGAAGCCTTTATCTCTCAACTACGTCAACTGGGCCCATGCTGTCACGAAGGGTATTTCCCCAGAAAGCCCCCAATCCCCTGCGTTGTACAAAAAACAAATCCCCTTTATGGAACCATCTCAAAATAAATGCAGAAGTTAAAACAGAAGAAGTAAAACAGAGTTTTGTTTTCTTTGGACCAAATTTGGACGAAATCGGACCAATGGTGAGGAAGTTACGTCAGGAAACCAGTTATTTCTTACAAAGCTCCTCCTAGTGAGTGAAGTATGAACTATTAGAGTAAAACACGATGACTACCAGTAGATCTCCCGGGGTCGATTCAAAAGCGCCGAATGTTGATTAAAATCGGGCCGACAGTTGCAAAATTACGGCCCAAAAATGTTTGTGGATAAAGCTCCCCCTAGTATCAAAAATATACAGCCGACCTTTCCTAAAATCAGCCCAGCTCTTCTTCATCCTCAGTTTTATGTCGCCACAAAGTTTGAAAATGATCCTTGAAATATTTTTGGAGTTATAGCGCTAACATAAAAGATGTGAGGCAGCGGCGGCGATGACACGCAAACCCAGATTCTTCAGGGATGTAATTATTATTCCAAAAAAAGTGGAAGATAAAAGCAAGAAAAAAGTTGAAGCATGGAAATGACCTGCTCCCTGCTGTGTTCATGGGTCTCCGGTGAAACACACATTTCCACTGTTTCCATGGCAACAAGAGGAGCGGATATGCTAACCCGGCTGTCAAAGGTCACTTGCACATATATGCACGTACAAATACACAGAGTGGCACATTTGTTGAGTATTAAAGTGGTATTATGGGTAAATTCAGGCTGCTGTCATTGCTGGACTGACAAAGAGTGAATTCTTTTAAAAATACATTACGTATAGACATTTTTCTGAGCGCAATGATCTTCTACTCTGTTCCTTAAAGTTCAGTGGCGTTGAGAATGACATCATGATTAGCCGTAACCGTTACTATGGCGACCGTTGGAAGAACTCGTATGACATCTCTGTCCTAAAACGGTCCTCACCTATACAGGCTGTCTGTGTTCCAGCCTGGTAAAATAAAACACCGTGTCCTTGCCTCTTTTCCCCCCCCCCCCTCAGAAACATTTCCACCATTACTGCTGCTCTCAAACACGAGAAAAAGAGACTGCATGACCTTTTCCTCAATCGAAACCACTCAGCAGCGGCACAAAATGGTGAACGTCGATGGTTCTCAAGGTGTGTCAGAGCGAACGTTGATGTGCGCGCACACCGGCGGGTGTACTAAATCCATGTGTGCTTCCAAATGTGAAGGCGGCGGAGGCTTCATCGAAGTATTCTAGAGAGATTTAAAGTAGTGCCGCGTCGGCCGCCGTCACGTCTGAAGAGCGTGGCGGATCATTTCCTCACGCCGTCACATTGATATTCCAGATTTCATTTGCAGTGTGTGAATGATGACGCCGGCGCTGCTGCACCCACAGGTGCTGTTTGGTATTTAACAAAAAACAAAAACATCAAAACCCCAACAATCATCTGATGATGTGAACTTCACAAATAAATACTTTTTTTTTTTTTACGGCGAGGGCAGCTATATATAAAGTGTGTGCTGTTAAATATAGGTTGACACCTATCACACGCTCTTCATCCCCAGATGTTGAGCGTAGATTATCATTACTGGCTGTGAAAAAAAAAAAAGGACAGGGAATCTGAAAATAAAAATAAACTCCATAAAACTGAAGCTTCACTGTAAAAAGAGGATTTTTTTTGATGAACTCAAAAAAGTTAGTGCAACTTGTTAAATTCATTTGAATTAAGTTTTTCACAATGTAAATGAATAAGTTGGACCAAGAAACATTTAATTTAATTGAGGTTACTAGCTGAAGTTAGCTTCTATTTTTTTTCTTTTTCTTTTTTTTTTTTACAGTGCATCGTTAGACCCCAGAAAAAGTAAAATTTCAGATTTGTAATATCTTCCAAAAACTTTTGTTTATGGTTTTTCCTTCAAAAACATCTAAAATATAATACTTTAAATAATAAATAAATATTTGTTAATTATTGATTGCACAAATCTGGCATTATTTCATTCCTGCAACAATTAAGGACAAATATCACACACTGTAAAAAGATAAATGTTTGATGAACTCAATAATTAATTCAACTGGAATTACTCAATTCAATTAAGTTTTCAAAACTTAAATCAATATCTTATAATAGAAATAGAAATATTTAATTTAATTGAGGGTTACTGCATGAAGTAGTCCATGATCAATATTCTTTTTACAGTGCAGTTTTAGACCCCAAAAGACTAAAAACAATTAAAGTTTCATGTTTGGAAAGTCTTCAAAAAACTTTTCATTGCGTTTTTTTTTTTTTAACGCAAATCTGAAACTAGTCAATAAATATTTGTTTATTATGAAACTGATATTATTATACACACTATAAAAAGAAAATTAGTGATTAGAAAAAAAATTACTACCACTAGTGAAAAAATGAAATCAGTTATAAAAACTTAAATTAATAAGTTAGACTCAAAAACACTGAATAATTAATTTATTAAGAATTTTTTATTTAATTAATTTAATTACATTTTTTAATTTTAATTGTTAAATTTCTTTAAATTGCCTTTTACAGTGCATGATCAGACCCCTAAACAATCAAAAAATAAATAAAAATACAGTTCCAGCATTGCAAATTCTTCAAATCTCTCAAAATGAAGTACTTCCAACTTAAATTTAAGACTCAAGAATACTTAATGTAGTCGTGTTTTCCCGTGAAAAAGTTCACGTTTTTAAGCGCTGTATTCGACTTTAGTCATTTCTTCAGTCATACACGTTGTTTTACATCTTCTATGAAGTTCTTCCGCCTCCCTTTATCTGTTTTCTGTCACCGCCTCCATCTTTCTTCTGTCTTCACATCTTGGAGGTTTAAAGTCACGCAAAAAATGTGTAAACAACCCTCCTCCCCCTTTCTTGTTTTCCAACCGGCATGTGCAAACAGTCTGACGTCTGAGCAGCAAAAACAGACAGACCTCATTCATCCTGCCTAAACCACCAACTCCATTCCAGAGCACAATAATTACCTCTTTGGTCCCACTTGTCCAACTGAGCACCGATATCTTAAGTCTTGTTGTTGTTGTCCTCAATAGATGATTACCACAACAACAACAACAACAACAACAAACTTCATTAAATATTTGTAGGTGTTTACACCTCGCCTTCGTTCTGTCACTTCGACAAACATCTGCTCTCTTGACATGATGGAGATCCTTGATATCCATCATGCTTCCTGGGGAAGCACACGACACACGACACACGACACACGACCGAGTCATGTGTGGTGTGAGTCTGGGTCCATCTAGTCGGTACATGTGATAAAACATAAACAAATATTTTGTCTACAGTTTAATGCTGTTAAACCAAGTTTATAGTGTTTATAGTGATGTTTATAGTGGTGTTTTATAGTGTTTATTGTGATATTTATAGCATTCATACTAATATTTATAGTGTTCATACTAATATTTTAGTGTTTATAGTGTTTATAGTGACATATATAGTGGTATTCATTGTGTTTATTGTGATGTTTATAGTGATGTTTATAATGTTTATAGTGTTTATAGTGACATATATATTGGTATTTATTGTGTTCATTGTGATGTTTAAAGTGATGTTTATAGTGATGTTTAAAATTTTTATAGTGGTGTTTATAGTGGTGTTTATAGTGGTGTTTATAGTGGCGTTAATAGTGTTTATAGTCACATATACAGTGCTATTTATTGTGTTTATTGTGATGTTTATAGTGATGTTTATAATGTTTATAGTGTTTATAGTGACATACATATTGGTATTTATTGTGTTCATTGTGATGTTTAAACTGATGTTTATAGTGATGTTTATAATGTTTATAGTGGTGCTTATAGTGGCGTTAATAGTGTTCATAGTGACATATATAGTGGTATTTATTGTGTTTATTGTGATGTTTATAGTGATGTTTATTATGTTTATAGTGATGTTTATAGTGTTTATAGTGGTGTTTATAGTGGTGTTTATAGTGACATATGTAGTGGTAT
>VRLP01002162.1:0-97605 GCA_009660295.1 Lophius piscatorius | reverse complement strand
TTTTTTGTACAATTCATGAGCTGTCCCACTTTGATTTCAGTGTTAAATATAGCTATTACACATTTTAGCAAACTATTTTTGCAATATTTATTGATGTTCAACAGAAGACAGTCAGATTGATTGATTTTTATTTTATTTGTTTCACTCACTTGCTCAGTTACTCTTTTTATATGTTTCTCTTATTTTTTTTAAAACCAGACAATGTCCTGATTGTTGGAAAAGTTTGTTGTAAGTGTGAATGTTTAAGTGTATTTAAATGTAATATTTTACATATGTTGCAAGTATCCATATCCAACATGGAAATGTAAACAATATGAATGTTTGAAATAAAAGGAGGGCATTTCATTGAATCAAAATGTTGAATTTTGTTGGGTTTTCTCTTAAATGAGACATTCCTGATTGTGTGTTAAGAAAAAAGAAAGATTTTATAAAATATTTGACATGTAGTATTGACTGATAACACTGTGAAAGAGTTAAATGAGGAATTAACTCAAGATGTAAGTTAATTTTACCTGCCTATTGTACCTTTACGTTTATACAGATTAAATCAAATTTGCCTCTGCTGCTACCTCCACTCCCATCTCAGAGGTGGAACAAGTCAGGCTCCCTATCACACTTCCATTGATTTTACAAAGACTGGGGCGGCGGAATAAAGGTTCCCCAGCCCTACTTTGAATAAACTCAGATCAATTACTGGCATCTGATCTGCTTCATCGTCTACATCATAGTGGCTTTGGTGATCTCCAGACATATTTGCTGGATGATCTTGACAACTATTGGATGGATTATGAAGCTTCAAACCCACATACAGGGTGCCCTCGATGACAAACTCAATGATTTTGACCAATGTTATCATGTTATTACAATAATACTAAGATTGATATGAACACTATCAGACTTTAGCATGTTAAACAATAAGCACTACAATTCTGACTAACTAGTGTGAAAAACCCACTCATATTGGTGTGAGACAATAAGATGAACTGCACCACCTGACCTAATATAAAGAGTGAGGCAGTCAGATAAAGGAAAAATTTGGGTTACACATTGGCTCTTCACTCGGGAAACCAGGGTTTGCATCTTGGGTGATCAGACTGTCCCTAAACCTGACCTACCCTTTGAGCCTAAACCGATCAAAAGCTGCCCCCTTGCAAGGAGGCTTTAAGATTTCCATGTTGAATACAACAAAATCAGCTTATCATGAAGATTTCCTTTCAACCAGAGTTTACATCCCTGCCTTATGTGTGTCTATGGAACGGTCTGCTGGGATTCTCTTTAAAAAGACAGACTCACTGCATATTGGTACAATGCATGTTTGGAAAGTGCATCAACATCTGTGTTTTGTGTATTAATTTGCATGTTAGACCAGGACAATGCCTTAGTGTATGGACATAAACACACCCACAACCACTGTTTGCTAATGTAACACATCAAACAGCGTCTTCAGACAGGTAATGTTTAAGCAAAAAAGAAACAATAAAAAGTCGAGCAAGAGCACAGAGGATAGAAAGCAGCATAGATTAACAGTGTGTGTGGCTCTGATGTTGTTTGATGTCTGATGCATTTTGCCCCGTTCTCTATATAAGATGTGAGAGGGATAGAGGCAGAGGCAAGGAGGAGGATGAAGAGACGGACAACATGAAAGCATCATTAGACAGCGCTGGATTTAACCTCTCACAAAAGGCATATCCAAAAACCCAAATCAATGCCAGCAGAACTTGTTAAAGAAAAAAAAAGCCTTATTCATGTCCTCACGTCCTGCCTCCGCTCCCCAGCCTGATACATCAGTAATCCACACAAGGAAATAACTCAAATATGTGTTTAAAAATCTAGTTCCCTACAAAACCTTTAAAGCCAATTGTATTGGGGTAGTATATTGATGGCGAACTACCTGACTCTTAACAAATTAGCACTGCTGTGAAGCTGTCCGAACAGATTATTTCTTTTAACCTTCAACCAGGAGTCAGTATCAGAGTATTTATCAAAAGTCACATTTTAACACCCCCCTACTCACACACACACACACACACACATAGTGACCTGTTGATCCCTGCGTCAATCCGTCTGTTAACAGAGCCAGTTGACCTCCACCTGACTGTTGATGCGTATACAAGACCAGCTTCTTAAACCACTGCGCCAATCTCATTCCCTTTCTCACACACACAGACTGACACGCACACATACAAACTCACCCGCACATTTACACACCCACACACAAACAAAAAGTATATTGGTCCAGTGTAGGATTATGGCAGCGTTAATGATTCAGAACATTCCTGGCCTGTATTTTAAAGGGGACCTCTGGGCAGGATGATAATCCTCTATAGGGTTTCTACTTGGCCCTTCTGAGCTCCAAGCTTGCTGAGGTTTTGGCTAAACTGACTGGTGGTGGGAAGTGTATTACGGTAATCCATGAGCAACACTGATTATGAATCAAAGTCCATGACCACAATGAGAGCATGTGAAAAGGTGGGCACACGTCATTGTACAAACACACAAACATGCATTGCTTATATTAAAAATAAGCTGGAGTTGGACTTTTTTTTTTTAAGTCCAATTGCAAAAAAGCTTTGATAATTATGTAGACTCTTTTCAACTATTTAGACACAAACCATTCTGTACATATCACATTCAAAACTCCTTCAAAGCAACAGACAGATTAATTCAAGTGTCAGAATAAGCCTGTCCAAATGTAAAATATCGCCCAACTGGCTATATGTTGCCTGTATAAACAAGATCTGCATGTGACTAGGCTAGTGTGATAAAACAAGAGGTTTCATGCAATGTATGTAAGGGAAAATGGATGGAACAAAGGCCAATTCATGAAGACCAAGAAGCAGCTGGGAGCCCAGTGTTCTGCCGTCGGTAGAAGAACCCTTCAGTCACAGCTGGACATTTAGGCTCCAACATACTATCAATGCTCATAGCCAGCATGGCGAGAAGACACCAAAAGACGAGAGCAATGTTAAAGATGATACCCTATTAACAGTCATGAAAGCCACATCCACTGTGCTGGATAAGAAAATAGTGGCTAGACTAAACAGAGTCCGCCCCCTGATACGACTCCATGCCTCTAGCCTCTACCTGCTGCCACAGAAAGCAAGGAGCTCATATATGCCACTGCAATGGTAATCCTTGAGTTACTTGGGAATAAGATAAAGAAAGCATCATGCAGAGCCTGCCCCCATGGAGCAGAAGGCTTGAAGCCAAGGTCAAGAAAGCTCAGATGGAAGCCGACAGAGTACAGTAGGGTAGTATGAGAGATCGGTCCTGAATACAAGAGAACTACAACAAAATATCAATAAGAGAGGCGCTAAGGGCTGCCAAACAAAGAATCACACCCCTACTGCTAGGCAAAAGCCACACACCAGAGAGGCAAATGTGATGAGTGTCGATCTTGGGGGGTTATTTTAATAATTATACAGTTTATTTGGTTTACCAACGAGAAACTCCAGGGAAATTCACACCAGGAAATGTTTGAAATAAATGTACTCACTCCAACAATTCCAAGTGAGGGTCAACTAGTAAAAGACAGGTTCCATTTACACCGAAGGCCAGAGAAGCTGTTTTATTCAACAAAGAAAATGTATTAAAAAATTTTTTTTAAACTTTAGCACTTTTTAATTCTACAAATTGCTTTATCTCTTGTAATAAGTCTAAGAACTTGGCTGGGGCTTACCATGGCAAAGGTGATGGAAGGGAAAAAGGATCCTTATGCTGCGCACCATGAGTGGACACAGCACCGAAGGAACGAACTGAGAGCTCAAGTGAACAGTTAAAATGTAGTATGTGAAAATCAAGAACATACAAACAAATCCTGTCCTTTTTTGCATGATAACCCTAATGACCTATCCCAAAAAATATATAGGGATATGTAATCTTGTCCACAAGTGCATCTTAACAAGACACAGAAACAAAATTAACACAATACTCAAGGTTTAAGACAAAGGATAGCAACATGACATAATACAGAATGTTAAATAGGAGATCTGCCAATCCTATCAGCAAAGACACCATAAAATAAGTTCAGCCAATCATTCTTCAAAACCAAGAATGTTCAATCAGTGTCAATCATGGAAACAGTCACCAAACAGCATGTCGACTAGAAAGCACCTCTATTAGGAAGTTGCAAACACCAATCACCATACAAGTACCAATACAAGTTCTCAGACCAATGAAATAACGGAGTGGGAAGTTTACTCCTTATATAAAGTATATATAGCCAGAGGTGGGCGGCAAGTTGCGCAGTGGTTAGCGCTGCTGCCTCACAGCAACAAGGTACCGGGTTTGAATCCATGTCTGCCGGCCTTTCTGTGTGGAGTTTGCATGTTCTCCCTGTGTCTGCGTGGGAAGTGTTTTCTCCGGGAACTCCGGCTTCCTACCACAGTCCAAAAACATGTGATATAGGTGAATTGGTGACACTAAAATTGCCCGTAGGATTGAGTGAGTGAGTGGTTGTATGTCTCTATGTGTCTGCCCTCTATGAACTGGCGACTTGTCCAGGGTGTACCCCACCTCTCGCCCGATGTCAGCCTGGATAGGCTCTGGCCGTCCGGTGACCCTGAACAGGATAAGCGTCAGATAATGAAGGAATGAATATATCTTTGTTGTAGATATTGTTATAATCAGATAATCTGCTTGAGATTCTTTTGTATTTGTGGGAACTTAAAAAATATCCCTTTTACTCTGGACGTTCATCAACCAGTATTGATTCCTGTCAAGTAGAGTTCTGCAGAGCGCACGCAATCTAGTCAAAGCAAAAGACACAATATTAAAATTTTAGCCTGCTGAGTAGTCACCAGTGATTTGATTATTAGTGATTTTATTATTGCTTCCATTCATATGAATGCCTGGTACACAAACTCAACCTGACAGCCTCCCTAAGAGGTCTCTCCCTCTTCACAGTCCACTTATCATCTTTAGATCATCAGCACCTACTGTATTGTTTGTGAATAGTGAAACCCTTCCAGGCCTAAAAGGCTGCCTAAGTGCTTTTATCTTTGTCCTTTTCTGTCCTTGCTTTTCAATCAACCCCCACAGATTGCAATCTAGCCAACCAGGTGTGTGGCTTCATCAGGAGAGTGACAATTGGCTGCAGTGATGGGGCAGATCATTTATCTCAGTGGGACATCCTAGATTAATTGAGATTGTTTAGTAGAAAACAGGAGAGAAGAACATTGCGGTGCTTGGAAAATGTCTGTGTTAGAGGATGGTGCTGATACCTCGAAGGTTTAACACAGGAGACAAAAAATATTTATATGTATAGGTCAGTAAAGAATTTATTTACTTTTCTTGCATAACATTTCTTCTTTCTACGAACGCAGCCTCCGATGCACGTCAATGTCTTAGTAAAGTAATCAGAGTACTTTGGGGTCACTGTTTATGATAAACTGCATTATGTTACGACTCAATTCAGCATTTCCTACTCCACCAAAGTCTGGCCGGTTCATCTTCATTGTTCTTCATATTTCATTTTCAAAGTTCTAATACTTATGATCATGTTGTGTTTATCTAAAAAAAGATTAAATATTTATCTTTTTGTAAAACTTATATTTTTACTGAATTATAGCTTGACAAGATGCTCTACGTTCCTCATGTCTCCTTCAATGAGTAACGCTAAATTACGACTTTATTCTTGTAAAATCACAAGTTTCTTTCTCATAAAATCACGACTTTAATCTGGTAATCTCATTTTTTCATTGCCAAATCAGTTGTGAAGTAACGTTTTACATTTGGGTCACTGCACTAGCTACAGGGTTAGATGGGGTGGGTTCATGATTTTATAAATGTGTGAGTTCAAGCATATGAGCTACCATGCTATGCAGAAAATGCTTTTGAAAGTAAATATCAACCAAGACTGATATTCATTGGTTTGTGACAGCTACGATCTTAGGTCTTCCATTTTTAGGCAAAATGCAAGGCCTATATGCTCCTCCGCTGGCCCATTGTCTCCCGGACTCATCCCAAAGAAGCAAAATGTAGACCCTATAGCAATAAAAAAGGAAAGAAAATAGACAATAATACTGGTCCTAATCCTTTATAATTCTGGCTGCCAGAGAAATAAGCGTAGTATAACACCTTATTCATGGAGGGAACAACAGAACAAAGTGTGCTCTCACCATGCCAGACTAACAGCAGGAGAGACATGTAGAAGAGCTGCCGGCCCCGTTGACGCCAGCTCCAGCACACCCGGTCGTCGTAACCTTTCACCTTGACGCCAGACTTCTTAGCCAAAGCGAGAGTGACGGGAAGCGCAGAAATTACAAGAGGAAGGAAGGAGGAGGATGATCAGAAGGAGTGAACTAAACCAACTGCTGATAAGGGTGAGTGATTGTGCGAAGCATTCATTAGCAGCAGAAGCAAAGAGGAGCGTTTACTATGTGAAGCATATTCACATGCAAACACACTGTATTTTGTTGTGTAGTGTTGCCAAATTATGGCCTATTTCTGGAGTTCTTCACATACCGGGAGTGCTGATGTATAAGTCAAGGAGCTGTGATGAGCAAATGAGTGCAACAATACATTTCAATGCATTTAAGATGTGTGCGATTCTCTCTGAGCGCAAAACCAAGATGTGCCCTGGCTAAAGAAAGACACAACTCACAGAAAATCACACTCAGGCACAAAGCAGCACTGATTTATCACTGGTTAAGTCCATATAGAGAAGGATGACAGGAGCTGTTGAGCATTCAGAAGAATGGGAGGATAACAGGTGGAGGCAGGGTCCCTCTGGCTACGTTCAACACACAAAATGACCTAAGTAAACACTGGCACCATGCCAAGGAACAAACACAAGCATGTGCCCGAGCACAATCACCCAAGCCCCCCTGTGTACACAAGCACAATCGCAAAGAAGAGTCAGCACACACACACACTTACAAACACATAGCTCATCGAAAGCTGTCATATGCTTGACTCTGCTGTAGTGCTGAACCCAGAAGCCCCATCTTCCATAGGCCCATCTGCCATTATCCCCCAATCTCTGTCTCACTTTCCCTCTAATCTGTGCTCTACCTTCTCCTTGAAAAACCTTTAAACCTTTCTATTTTTCATTCCCTTTTTCCATTATTGACTGAAGTAAGAATCCAAGCCCTCTATGAATGAAGAAAAGAGGCAGGAGAAGTAGAGTCTCGGAGTTCCTGTCAATCACTGTGATTAGAACTTCTGTTGAAAAGAAAGCCAAACTCTGAAACACCTTACATCACAGACGCTCTCATACATACAGGGAATACTGTAATAACTGCTTTATATCCTCTAGTGCTCTGATCCTCCTTTTGATTTTACACTGCACGCTATGAGTTTTCATTTAAGCCTGGTCCGCACCGTAGGTCTTTTCCCTTTAACTGATAATGAAACTCGTATTTTCTTAATGTTGGTCTTTGTCTTGATGGCAATGGTTGCTCAAAGAACATGAGTGTTCTGCTATTATTTATTCCTAATAAAAACCGGTAAAGGGAAACTTGAGCACTTCCTTTCCTAAAGCTCTTCAGAGTGTGGATTGAAAAGCAATAACGCCGTGGTTTACGATTGTGTTTTAAATGAAAATTAAAAAAATCAAATTAGAAATTCAAATGTTATCCTTGATTATGATTTTATTTATTTGTGACTCACAAAATCATCCCTTAAATAATTTTTTAAAAATGGTTAGAAATAGATGCCTACCTATGATAGTTCTAAAATGTATTCATATATAACTGTTTTAACTTAGAACGGAAACAGCTAAAGAAATCAGTAAAATTAATAAATATTATAAGACAGGAGAAACCAGTTCTTTCTTGATCTAAGTTCTATGTGGGTCTAAAATTGGAAAATGATCCATGATATAGTTTTTGAGTTATCGCGTTATCACGAAGGATCTGCGGTGATGGCGGACGAGGCAGCGGCGATGACGATTCCGTGATATCCCCAACACTTTGGGGTATAATAAAGATGACAATAACTGAGGAATGAATGAAAGAAATAACAAAAATTATGTGAAGGCAGTCCACAACAGAAGTTAATTAAATCTACGTAAATCCTGTAAAATTCGACAGAGCCCTCCAAGAAAAAGTCAGGAATAAATAATGTATTAAATTACTATCTTCTGAATATTCTTCTATAAATTATTAGCCTTAAAAGATTTAAAATATTTTTTCGTGTCCCCCCTTCATCAGTTCGATCACCTGCCCCTATAAAAGTCTCAGCACGGCCCTGTTAAATTCACAGATGTAAGAATGTTCAACGATACACGTCCAGATATGCCGGCACTTTTTTTCTAAAAAGAAGTGGGTTTCGACACTCAGGAGGACAAATATAATCAAGACAGCTCGTTTCTGTACTGTTAGCATGTTGCTAACAAAAGAAACTTTTTTGCCTCAGAAGTATCAAACAAAACTTTATTGACAATAATCAATAGCGACAACGGGCTGCAGAAGCCCCTCGCACAGCCTGAGCACTCATGTCATGCTGGAGGATCTGACCGTACAGTGTAAGCACAGTAACCTTGAGCTCCCATAAACATTTGATTCGTACAGTGAGAGTTGAAATCAAACTGCCATGACTCTAAAGGCGTACAGTGTAAGCCCAGCTTAACCTGGAGCCAAACAGCATATTGAACAGCAGTCGGCAGATACTCTGATGAGCTGCTCCCTATATTAGTCAGCTCCTTTGACCATATCAAATCACATCAAAGGACCTCAGAAATATTTTATAAAATTTTTTTAAAAGCACAGATGAATGATGAGATGTCAGGAAATGCTCATGTGTTCTGTTAAAGTGCAAGGACGGACACAATTTGGATTCTGTATGTTTCTCAGATTGATAATAATAATTAATGTTTTGCAATGTATGGAACTTGGCAAATGTGTCTTAATCCTACACTCTATATAAATCACCAATGAAAATGAGGTGGTAAATGTTTTTTTAGGAGAAGCCAAACAAGCCAACCCCCACCATCTCTTTCCTCACCTTTCTACCTCTGTGAGGACAGTTTGCCCTTCAGAGAAGAGAAATACAACAATGCACTCACACAGACACGCATTCAATTTAGTTGCTTGCCAGATACAGTAGCTAAGATAAGCCTAAGGTACATGAAGGGGCGTGACTTTCCATCTAGATAAAGCCCAGCTATTGATGACATGAGGAAGTTCTGGTGACAGGGTGCTGACGGAAGGGTCAATAAAGGAAGCACGGGGAGGAGGGAGGGGGAGGTGGAATTGGGAGTACATTGTCAATCATTAGGGCTAATGATAAGGGCAAACACTTGCACACACACACTGAGGCATATTAATATACTTGCAAACCATGACATGAACAGGCAACAACATCTGAGGCTGAGTGAGACTGTCTGACCGGCTGGACAAATTATTGATTGCCAGCAGGAAGGAACGATGGGGTTAAACGTGAGGTCAGGTATTAACATGACTGTATTGGAAAGCCACACGGGGGGCATTCTGGGATGGAGGATTAATTTGGCTGACACTAGCTTCCATATTGTTGACAGTTTCCACTTAACTGTCAATGAGTGTCAAATTACGCAAATGTTTTCAAAACAAAGCTTTTATAAGATTTTTGATCATGTAATTTATAAGTTGTATCAATGCAATTTGTTTGCAGCAAACAAAACACAACCCAGCTTTAAAATGTTCAATAACACCAGATGGAAGTGCACTTATAATTTGGTACCTGAGCACATTTCAAACACAGCGAAATAAGAAAATATAAGTACCGGTGGAAGCCTTCTAGAGGGTCAAAAGGGATGATTTTAAATAATTGTTATTGTTTGAGAGTCCATACATAGACATGCTTTGAAATAGAATTATCCAATTATTGGATTAACGAATGTTTTTATTATGGGTATGATAAAGGTGAGGCTATTTGAGCCAATTGTTATGGTGGCTAGACACTGTTCATAATGATGGTGGCAGGAGGTGGGTGATGGATGCACATCTTTATGTGATGAAGAATGGACCGAGCTCAAATTGCATAGTGGATTTATTGTAGGTGTATTGTGTAGTGGAGGATCCAAATGATTTAGCACTGAAGAGACATATAAGTGAATTCTACAAACTTTGGCAAAATCTTGTCTATTTGGATGAGTTTATTATATTTAAAGGTCCAGTTTGTAATATTTGGCTGGGGGAGGCACTGTGCGCTCGCTATCTCTCCTTCTCCACCTGAATTTTTCCTAAGCTGATCCGGAGCACCATCGCAGAGGAAACTTGAACGAGCATTTGTTCTGGTGAGGTCCGTCCAGTTCACCTGCTGAAATCAACTGAGATAGACTACAAAAGTCATTGATGCTCATCGTACATGCTGTCAGCCTCCTTCCCTGTGCAGCTGCTGAACAAAAAATACAAAATTAATTATCTATTAATTTTAAGCTCTCATTATTCTATTTCTTTACTTTTTTCATTTTATTTCTGGCCTGGTAACAAATAAAGGAATGGAACATACGAATAAATAAGATATCTTTTTCTCACGACTCCACTCTATTACGAACTTTCTTGGGGCAAGCTCGGACTCAGGTGCAGACAGAAGACAGCGTGGCAGAGCAGGTGCAATTAAAATATTTAATATTAACAAAAAATAAGGCACGAGGAAAAGGCGGGGGATCAAACAGAAATAACGAAAACACTAGGCTATAACTTACTTTCAAAAAAAAAAAACCCCCTGGGAGAAGGCTGGGACGGTGATGACACCGGGGAACATCATAACAAACTGGCACAGAAGGAAAGGTGAGGACAGACTATATCCACTGACTTAACGAGACAATGAGACACAGCTGGAGGGGAAACACAGGTGAGCATGATGAACAATCACACAAGAGGAGAACAGAATCACAGGACAGACAGAGAGAGACAGAAAGGAACACAAGTGAAACACACAAAGACTACACTAGGAAGGAAAAAGGAAATAAAGAACAATAAACAGACAAACACACTAAAGAGGCAACACAAACCAAAACGACGGAAGTTCACAATAAAATAATAATAAATAAACACAAAGTCATGCCACACTCTAACTGAACATCTCAGGGCTCCTTCCTTGACACTTTACCATTTAGCATATACATGGTACATTACATTATATTATTACCGAATGCATATACATTTGGTAATAAATGACAGTTATTAACTGCGTGCTAATATTCATAACAGTATCCGAAAAAAACACACAAGCACAACAGTATAGACAATAGACAGAATAAACAACCCAATATAGAAATTAATAGAGAACTGTAGTGACCTTGACCCTGATATACAAAAATACACAGGATACAGTACATTATTCGTTGAGACCACTCAATCACACGTCAGTGTTTCAGTTGAAAACTTGTATAAAAATATTTTGCTTTAGACAATACACTTACCAAATAGCAATACTCTCTTTTACAGTAATAGCAAATGAAAACTAGATCCACGCCATCCACAACAGCAATGGTAGATCCCCAAAAAGTCCCCTATCCCCTTTGCTGTACAAGCAAACCCCGTGATTGAACCACTCAAATTAAATGTGAAGTTATTTACTCAGTAATTTTAGTTGGGAAAAAGATTCCTAAAGTAAGTAAAATATGAACTATTAGATTAAAATATGGGTAAAATATGATATATACATCATAGATCTCCTCGAGTCAATTGACATGCACCAAATTTGGATTCAATCGGATAATCATTCAATATCAATTATCGCTTATCCTGTTCAGGGCTGCGGGGTTTGAGGCTATCCCAGCTGACATTGGCGAGAGGTGTGCTACACCCTGGTTATGAAATTATGTTGGGATAACTTTTGGATATAGAGCTCCCTCTACTGAAAGAAATATACAACTGACCTTTCTTATAATCAATGCAGTTCTTCCTCACACCAATGACCACTTGGTGTGAGGAAGATGGAAGGAAATGGATACTCGTTAATTGACCCACGTGTTGCAAGTCTGCAAACATTGGAGGAAGAACAAAATCATAGTTTATGAGACTCACTCGGTTAGCTCATTAAAATCTTATTAAAAAAACATTTTTAATCTTTTCAATATTTATGACAATTTTTTGTAACAAGATTAGATCGCATGTCTGCGCAGTTTTGTCTCCCTCGCTATTGTGGTACAATGATGTCATCACAGTCTGCGGCGCGCCTGTCGTAATCTTATCTCCATGACAATACATAAACAGCTGCTAAACCGTAGTTTTGCTTGACTTTAAATAAGAATAAAGTTTTTAACACTGCTTCTTTTTTTACTGTATTATATCTTTGTATTAATTTACCCAAAATTCATCTGTTTCCCATACCTCCCTCTGTCTGTCAATGCTTCTGCTCTATTACATATGGCTGCCAGCTTTGTCTTGCCAACCACCAACCAGCATCCACCTGTGGGCTCTGGTTAATGGAATCTGTGCTCTTAACTCCCTGATATCTCTATAGAAACACATCCATGCGGAGTATTCGGATGCCAAATTCTACATATTTTCTGATTAAGCAATAAAATGCATTTCAAAATTGTGAGTTGTCTGAGTGAATTGTTTTTCACAATGGGTTGTACTTAGTTTTAGAATGTGAGGATTACCTCTTTTAGTTACAGATTTTCATGCTTCTGCAGAAAAGAGTAACTGGAAATAATGAAAGAATGAAGAGAAAAAAAGAGGTGTAATGATAATTAAAAATGAACAAGGAGGGCAATGGATTGCCGCAGGACATGGGGAAGCCATTTGGAAAAAAAAGAGAACCAAAGGGACCAAATGGAGAATGGACACTGACAAGAAGTGATAAGGAGAGGGAAAACAAAGGGTGGCAAAGGTAGAGGTGGATAATTGGTAGTGACAGAGAGGTGAAAAAGGACAGGAGTGGAGAAACTGCAGAAAGAAAGATGGTGATGTGTTGGAGGAGAGGAAGCAAATTATGTGGATAGAGTGACACAGAAGGAGGGAAAGCAGAAAAACCCAAAAGACACAAGTGAGTGTATGACATTAATAGTGACAGGTGAGGGGAAGTTGTGTGTGTGCGTGTGTGCGTCTATGTGTATGTGTCTGCGTCCGTGTGTGGGTGGGTGCAAAGGTGTGCGGTTCTGAGCGAGGTCTGTAAATCGGTGCTGACATGGCTAGCAGGTTGTGACACTAATTAGCAAGGCTCAGTCATAGCTGAAACCTAATCTTGCAGGGAGAGGAGACACACAGATCAAAACAGACACACATGCACACCGCCTCTGAGCTGACCACACATCCTGTGACCGAGCATGACGGGTAGACGTAGGTAGGGTTACTGTCTTAATATGTACAAGATGTCTGTGTTTGTGTGACTGCAGCTATTTGTATAACTATAGCTTGCTCAAACATAAGTTCAAATAATTTGACATCAGATTCATCAAACAAGGTAAAGTTTTTGAAAGATATAATCTGCGGTTTCAAAATTACAGGGATTAAAAGCAAAGAGAGAGAGTGAGAGTGACCGGTCTGTTTTGTTTTTTGTTTATTTGTCAGTGAGTGTGATGTCTACAGCCTGGCTCAACCACCTGTCTGGGAAGCTCACAACTAAATTGAACAATCATATTAAAATGTTCACAAAGTTACTGTCAGTGTAAACAGACATTAAGTTATATTGTACCATGTATCATATCATATCATATACCATATTTACACGTTTAACAGTGGGACTAAGATCATCTTGAGTTAGCACAGTGACCTACCCAGCATCACCGTGCTCGAAACAGGACCTGGGCCAAACCTCAACCAACTTACAGTGAACAGTAGTGGATGACATTGAATGTGTGTAACCCTTGCCCTGCAGGGATCACATGTCACAGACTAACATAAACACGCATGACAAGAGCGCATGCTTGTGACAGCCCATTCGGCAAAGCAGGTCAAAGGGCGACAGAGACACAAAGAGCCATAGGGACAGAGGAAGAAGGAGCGAGAGGACCACGGAGAGTTAGAGGTAGCCTTTCATTCAGAAGTCTGAGAACTTGCAGGAATCAGACATACACAAGCAGTTAGCGTTGTTTACAAAAGCGGCCAGCAGAACCAATGCAAACCATACTCAGTGGAGAAACACCAGGGAGAGGACGTTGAGTGTGTGTGTCTGTGTGCACATGCTGTGCCAAAGCAGCAGGTTTTAATACAGCTAAAACAAAACAGAGCTGGTTGTTTTTTGAAACGTATACCCCTCCAAGGGCAGAATCCCCTTCCCTCCCAAGTTTCCTCCCATGTCCCTCATAAGCAGGTCTGGTTTTGGTTCTAATCTATTCAGTCTCAGTGGGTCCAAAACCACTGCCACATTTCAGAGACAAAGACTCCACCACAGCAGAGATAAAGCTGTTTTAAGTTCCCTTTTATAAAATGTAATAAGGAATTAATTGGACAGGGAGGAGTGTGGATGCGAAGAACCAGGGTGTTTAAGATCAAATAAAAATGATATATATTACATTTTCCCATAGATTTAGGAATTTTGGCTACTTTTGGGAATAGACTGGAAACATACAGTACACAATGTAAAAACATGTGCTTGCTGACAGATCTAAACACGCTTATAAAGATGAAGACCAAAATTCCCTCAGTAACAATATTTTCAGAGTGACATTTGAAGGCTTCTTGAGATTTACGTAAACTGAAAAGCAGAATGTAGGTGTACCTAAGTACGTTTTGGAATAAGGACATACATTCCAAAACTTATGATTTGGCTTGGCAAAATCATTTCTAATTAACATTCCTACCACTGATTAAGAACAGCAAGCCACATCCCTATTATTTTCCATGGGATGAGGCCTAAGCTGAATATTATTTATCTCTTTCAGTAATCAAGTAAAGTTCAGTCGGCACTTTAAAAGATAAAGTTATAGAATATACACGTTCAACTTATTTTACCTTCACTGATGATGCGTTTCCACTCAAACTCAACATTTGGGATTGAGGCTATCTTGCATGACATCAACGTTGCATTTGAAATTAATAATCTTGCGCATGCTCTCTTAATCAAAAGCAGGTTCCTGCTGGCCTGCACCAGCCAGTTTTCTTCTTCATCCACTCAGTCTGTTATGTGTTTCCTTTAACCAATTATTTAGAAGCTATTTTCGTCTCTGCTGTCATTCAGCTGCCGTTTTAGTGCAGCTAAGATCGCCTCTGATTTGGAAACTAATGAAGGTTATTGGAAGTAGTTCCTGTAGTAGACTCTGCACATAAACATAATAATAAGAGGTTTTGTGGAGGGGAGTTTTAATAGATTTATTAGACAGAGATTCATCTTTAACCACAACTTTTTTTCAACTTTTGTTTAAAGTCACAATATCATAGAATTCATTATCAGATGTTTGGTTAACTCCCAGAAATCTGACCTCATACTGTGACAGACAGACAGACAAATGATCAGATAGATAGATAGATAGATAGAAGAAGGTGGGAACTCAAACTCAGAACACAACTGCAGAGTCACATTTGATAGATGGTGCCTCTTGTCCAATGGCAGAAAATCAGCTTTGCCCAGGCTGCAGCTTTGACTTGGTTGATTTCACGCTTCTCTTTTCTGGGAAGAGGACAGCGAGACCTAATTCAAATTGGGCCTACATTGGGTATAGCCGCTGGTTTAAATACAAGGCTGAATTAAGATCAATTTCAAAACTATGTATGGCTGCTGTGATTCTGTTAGGTTCTTTCAGAGCCTGGACTTTGATTTCTGAGGTGCTTGCCACAATTGATTAGCTCTATCCATCACATACCCATACTTCAGGATTGTTGCTTTCTCTGTTCTGTACCCTCTTGGTCCCGCTTACTCAAATTCCTACTCTCTCCACCACAATTCTATTATGCCTCACCGCTCCTCTCCTCTTTCACTGTCTCTCAGCCACATCTATTTCTTACCCACTATCACTTTCAGCTGACACCCTGTTTCCTGTCATACCTTCCGTCCTCCGTAGTAATTTATTCTCAGTGGACTTGGTCTATGGAAGTGCAGCCGACTGTGTATGTGTGTGTGTGCGTGTTGTCTCAGCCTTTAACTTATGTACATTTTCTGCTGAGCGAGGGGAAACATGCATGAGGCCGATAGAAGCTTAGGAGATAATAGATGCATTAGCCTGTATGTCATGCATCTATGGTTTATTTTTACTAATGCGTGTGTATGTGGTATTAGCTGACAAACTCAGATGATTGCAATAATGCAGCAGTATTTTAGCTAACAACCACAAATGAAGGGTGAGAGAGACATCCGACTCCACTGTCTGACACTTCAGCCCTCCAGGCTGAAGTGCAAGCCAGAGTGAAGCTGACACACACAGAGAAACACAGACACACACACACGCAGCCTAACTAGGCCCAAGAGACAAAAAGTGGGAGAGATGAAGTTACGGATGGTGAAATTAATCTAA
Source organism: Lophius piscatorius (assembly GCA_009660295.1). Lineage (NCBI taxonomy): Eukaryota > Metazoa > Chordata > Actinopteri > Lophiiformes > Lophiidae > Lophius > Lophius piscatorius. Next base: position 81,278 of record VRLP01002162.1, on the reverse strand, counting down.
CACAGAGTGAAAGCAGGAAATGGAGACAAATATTTTTAGTTGCGAGCACAGACAGACAGATATTATGTTATCATGAAGACATAATGACACAAGCCATATTGCAATTCACAATGACCCAGAGTGAATTAATTATCTGCAAAAACAAATGCAGCTGGTGTATACACAGCACTGAAACACAATCTTATTTGCATGCTACATTATGTTAATTTATTACAACTAATAAATGCTAATTAAACCATGCTCACAGTTAAAATATTTAAGGAAAACCCTCGTCTTCCACCACATTAATCACATTAAACATAATTTGTGCCGGAACACCAAATTTATCAGCTCTCATCACATAATTCTTGCGATCTGATTTATTACCATCAAAGTCAGTCAACTGAAATATTGTTATCTTTTATTTTTCTATAAAAACATTATCGGTATTTGTCAAACAAGTGTTTTGGTGATTGTGGTGGGGGTAGCAGGTATCACTGTTATTTCATTACCACTGGACTGCTTCTTACATTCTGCATTTCTGTTATCACCACAAAAGAACCACAAATGAATATTCAATCCTCTTCATTACTGAGGTGTATTTACATGAAATGATGTGGCATGATCATGTTTTGCACGTGTCTACAAGCTATACATCACTATTAATGTGTCCATCATGTTTGCCCTTCTTATGTCCTCCATAGCTACATTAAATATAGTCAGCCTAGCTCAACTATATCTTACCTATTCTTCTTTCGGTAATTTTCCTATTCCCTCTATTTTTGCACTCACCCTCAGTCATGTCTTCTCCTGATCCCAACGTCCCACTGCTTTTCCAATCTGTCCAGTCTTCTGTCCAAGCACTGCTGTGCCAGCTGGCCATGGTCAGCGCCTCCCTGAGGAGAGAACAGGTGTAGCGAAATACACTCCACTGAGCACTCAGCTACCTGTGGCACTGAACGGGGGTGCACTTTGCGACTGACAAGGAGCACATGCACAAACACAGATACGTAATCACGCCAATGTAGGGAAAAAATGCTCACCAGATTTAACAAAATACTCTACCTAGAAACACTGAAGTTGTGAGATTGCTGTCATGATTTGTGCAAGGATGTCCCTTGGAGTATGTTTTGGCACCCTGAGATAACACATTTGTTAGGAAGAGACTTATGAACACATCATTATAAACACAGGTATAGGAACTAATGAGCTACTGTGCAATTGCAGGCCTTTTTATGAAGCTTTGCGTGCCGATTCAGAGAATGCCAAATACCTTGAGTGATTTTTATGATTGCGACGACAATACTGATAACGATGCGATAGTTTCTCCTGCGTCCGTCATATAATAACAATCAGCTCCATCGCAGTACATCACACAATCCATCACTCCTCCTCCCCCTGCTGTGAGAAAATATCATTGTGTGCGATTCATTCACATTCAATCATTTGAGAAGCAGAGTGAAAGAAATGAGGAGTTTAGGAAGATCAATGTGTCTGTGTTTACACCTCTCTGTCTGAGTGGTTCTGGCGCTGCTATTAGCTGCTTTCTAGAGAGAAAAAGAGGAGGATTAAAGTTAAACATGACTAATGGATCAACCATCACATACAGGTAATTTATAAGCAGAGGGTGTGGTGGAGAAAAGGCCTTTCCTGCAGTTGTTTTTTGACAGCAGGATTTGTGGACCAATATATGCAACATAGCAACATGCATACTTCATTCTCTGATGGATAACAGTTTTATTTTAACTATTGAAATGTTTTGTTGATCCTTGCACTTCAGACATGAAAAATCATGAAGGCTTGTGCGCCTCCAGACAATCAATCTGGATCTTTCGCTAGAAGGAGAGAGATGGATTTGTTATGCTTTGGCGACGCTCTTTAATCTTTCCTTTTTTTTTAAAAAGTGAGATGGAATGCTTATTTTGTCTTGCTGTCTCTTTTTCTCAAAAGGACCCTGACCCTGAACAAGTCCAGGCAATGATCTTTGACCCTAATAGCCAAGGGAGCCATTGATTAGTCTGACACAGGGATTAGCAATGCACCATGGGATTTGAAGTCCCAATACAACAATATTTCCTGAATCCCAGTCGAGGTCCTTTTCCTGTAGGTTTGCAGGATTAATATCTGTCCACATTGATCTTAAATGGACACTAATCTACAACAAATTTGTATAATTTAGTGATAGCAACTGCTTTTGAAGCCTGCGTTTATTGAATATGCTGTGGTAAAATTAATGATAAGCGGAATCTGCTGTTTGGGAATAAATGTTATCTTAATTGCTGGTTGGAATCCCCTTAGGGTTTGATCTTGATATGGATCGCTGAAGTCCGCTGGTTTTGTGGGATGTATAATGAGATCTGAGCGGTTAGCTGAAGCAGGGTTTGTTTTTGTGCAGGCGGTAATGTGATCGGAGCAGTGGAGCAGGCGAGGCTTATGGGTCTTTTCAATCCAAAGTTAGTATGTGCTGTCATGAAGGAGGGGGTCATTGAAATGGATGTGATGTGAATCCACTCTAAGTCTCTGTGGGGCTGAAAGAGGGAAGAATTAGATTAGTAGGAGAATGCAATCAGTGTGACTACATTACTGAGTATGATGAGAGAGGAAGAGGGGGGAGATGTGAGTGACAAGACGCTGGATGGCAAAAACTTTTCACGACTGTGCTGCCAATGCCAAAGTGGGGGTGCAGAGGGAGGAGGAGATGGAGTAGAGGGGGTCCATAACCACAAATGTGAAATAATGTAAAAAGCAAAGCCAGAAAATCAATTAAAAGGAATCTTTAATTATATGCATAGCATCCCTTCTTCCGCTCCCTCTTCTGTGTTCTTTTTCTTTCTTTTTTCAATAATCTAACTAATCACATAACGAAGCATGAAAAAAAAACATGGAGAGGAGAAAGAAAGTCTATTCTTTTATAACAGGGAAAAGGAATAGTAGGTGGGGTGCGGGCTTGTTTTGTTCTCCTGCTTAAATAAAGGAATAGACTTGGACCAAGCAGAGGGGGAGGCTGTGAGGAAAGGGTTACTGCTGAATGTGCGAGGGGTTTCCTTTTACGATATTTACCTTGACTACAAACCCAATTAGCTCAAATCAGATTCAGTGTTTACACTAGCATCAGGAGATGATTAAATGAAACCTAGCGTTCCAGTTTCAGGTTCCCCATGCCGTCATTCGATTGTGGTCTCTCACACACACACACCCTAATGCAGAAACCTCCTAACCAGAACCCTGAAAAAAAAAACTCTTAATAAAATGACCATACAGATTGGAAAAAGAAAATGTGCTGGCTCATAAAACAATATGTAACATACCTGTCTGTTTTATTGGAAGTATTTGTGTTAATTTCTGGTATTGTTGAGCAGAAAATATAAGATACATTCTTTTTTGGTAAAATTACAGCAAGTGTATCCATAGAACGTTAACTGTACCACCTTTGTGTTTGCTGAGTTTGCTGTCATCTCTGTCTGATTTAATGAAATAGTCCACCCAAATTTTATCAATTTAAGATTAATCAAAACATGTATTCACTCATTATTTGGCATAACAGAAATTTCTGTTTTATTTTAGATTAAAACAGAAATTATTATTCTGTGCCGATGGATGCTGTTTTGATTTGAACCCATCCTAATAATTTTCACAGTTTCTGTTTAGCATGTTTCCATGCTTTCATTTAGGTTTGCTTTTTTTGTTGGAAAGTTTGTCAGAAAGATTTCACAGGACACACCATCCGGGTAGAGCCATTACATTTTGGTTACACATCCAGGGAGAGGGATGGATCCAGGATTTCTTTCAAACCCATAACCGAAACATTTACGCAAATGTATTAAAGAATATTCCAGATAATGATGAGGTTCTCTCTGTGTCTTTATACTGTATGTACGGTAAAATATGAACATGTGTGGGAGAGGACCATTCTAATTACAAATCCTCTGCCACACGCCTACCTACCAAAGTCAGACAAATGTCATTTTTAAATGAGTGAAGCACCTAGCAGCACTTACAAAGAGCTTGATATCTCCCACAAGGTGCTGCACCAGCAAACAGAGCTAGATGAAGACTATATATGTACAGAAATGCAGCCCAGTACATGCTTGTGTTGCATTAATGCTGTATTTTTGGAAATGTTTACCTTATACAGCTGAATAGGGAAAATATGAATCCCTATGTTTGCATCTTATTTTGTTGCACCCAAGTGGTAAAAAAGAAAAAATCAAAAAAATCAGTATTTGCGTCGCGCCACAGAAGCAAGATTAAAAATAACTTGCATACTAATTTGCAGGTTAATTTATTTATTAGAAAACATGAGATATTTTTAGTTCGCGTAGACACACCTCCCTGAACAACACCCCAGCCCATAAAATCCTTTTGGTCCCTGCATACTGACCCAGCTCAAAATTCACCTCATTCGATTAATCCGGACTCCTGACTTCTCCACCCCCCAACTTCCAAGTTCTCTGTCAACAACAGCCCACCACCCAGTTCAACCACCACATTAATGCTTTGCAGGCCAGAAGTGAAAGCAAACAAATGTGCCAATATGGACCTAAACACAGATTGTTTGATGTTTGAAGCTTTTTCCGCCTGCGCTGTTGATTTTCCACAGTGGATCACGTTTAGCTGTTTGCCCCTCCTGGAAAGGGCAAATCCTTACAAATCTTCTGTTTAAAAATGAAGCTATACAGTATGTCCATGTGCAAAGTATGCTAACAAATGCAAACACAGTTTATAAATGTTCACATACTTAAACAAATGCCATTTAGATTAAATGATCCATTAAGAGAACTGAAGAAAGTAAATGTATCATTGCAGCCGTTCATCCTGAGTTTATCCTAGATGCAGCCTCTATTCAAAACTTTGTCGTAATGTCCACTCACTGAATAAAAACAAACAATATATTCTCAGCTAATTTTTCCTTGTATCTTTTTGAATTACTGCGTATAAGTTCCTCAGGGAGAATAATGACTGCTTCCTCTGGTGGCTTACATGGACCGGAGGATCTGTGTACGTGTGTGTGTGTGTGTGTGTGTGTGTGTGTTTGTATATGCAACAAGTGTGTGTGTGTACACAGAGAGAAGATGTTGAGTGCACTAACTATGAGAACTGAGGAATACCACAAGGTTATGCAGAATAATAAAATGGAATAAAACCAACAAAGCTGTCATTTTTAACCCAACTCAGCATTTTCAGCAAAATTCTTTTCAGCTAACACAGAAAGACAATCACACACACGCACACACACACACCTAAACACACCTACACTCAAACATAAAATACCTACATACACACACACACACAAACACACGCACACATACACACACAATCTCTCTCACACACACACACACACCTAAACACATACACTCACACATAAAATACCTACACACATACACAAACACACACACACACTGGCCTGTCCTGCGAGAAGATAACTGAGTGTGACAATAGCTGCTCATGTTATCCATCTCTATCAGATTGTGTTTTTCGTCAGGCAGTCCCTCCCACGACCAAAAGTGAATCTTTGAATCTTGGACAGACTCCTAGCACAAACACAGGTGTCAGTCCACAAACCATCTAGTACTCGTCTTGTGTTAGTATGTGAGAGTTTGGGGTTGGAGAAAGAAGAAAAACGTCCTATCTCTGTGGGTAGGTTTTCAAGCTGTTCTGGTGTCTCCACTGTAGCGGACCACTTGTTTCTTCTTGCTGCAAGTGATGTTATTTTATGCTCAAAGTGCTCAAAGAAAATACTGTAAAATAGCATCTTATGTTTAGATATTCTGAATTAGGCCTTTTCCATTTACCAGGAGCTTTCATATAAGCCAAAATAGGTTGAAGGAACATTATTTGGATATGGATAGAACAGCACATTTAAAATATGTGTCCATTGCAACCTGCAACACTGCTTATCTTCTGCTTTGTTAGAGACAAAGATCCTCTCTGGTGCAGATGCATTGCATCAACAGGTTGTTTTTTATGGGGCGCCGTTTTAAGCACATGCTGATTTTGTCAGAAACTTTTTGCCACATTTAGCTCCAAACAACGTTTAAAAAACAGAATCAAATTTAAAGTCACTTTATTTTTTAACCACATTCACAGTAATATTTGTGGACTTAGTCATATTTCCCTTCCTCAGAAATATATGTTATAAAATGTTGAAATATAAATAAAGATGTTGCATCTAAATGTTAAATCTAAGTGTAAATGTTGAACCTAAATGTTTGGATTGAAACTGAATATTTGGCTAATATGCAAATTTACACTGATGTCAGAGGAAGCCCGACAAAGAGAACCACTACTATCGATGGTAAATGCGGCCCCATTTTGAGCTAAGGCAAGCTAGTTCTGGGCCAGTGCCTAACTTGGGGTTGATTTTTTAGCATTGCCAACGCAGAATAAATGGCTCTGGCACCTTAAAATGTTTTTTAAGAGCAACCGAAAGCTCTTTTTTTTCTTTTTTTTCCCACAAACTTGATTCACTGATCACAACAGATACAGTGACATTCAAGAGATCAAACATGAGCAATAAAAATAATACCTTGAGAAGAATACTGAAATAAATAAAAAATACAAAAGGCGTAAATAATCCTGAAAACATGTGTTTAACATAAAACAAAAGCTTGTTAGATTAAAAGTAGGAAGCAGTGACATCGGAACCGGGGCGGGGCTTCCATATCAAGCAAAAAGTTTTTCATATGTTTCTACTGAGTGATTTTCAACATCCTTGATTTAGTTTGATGTTCAACGGTGCAATAAAGTTACATGTTTTATGGTAGTTCATGTAGGCGCAACGTTCGCTCACAATTAGTTTTCATCATCAAGCTTTTATTTTGGTACTTCTGGCAATGTTAGATTGATATATTATATTTGTATTTAACATAAAACTTTATATTTAATATTTACATTTAGATTCAACATTAAGACGTAACATTTATATTTATATTTATTAAATAATATTTAGACATTTTATATAACACATATTTCCTCGGAAGATAGTTTTGTCAAAGTTCATAATAATTGCTGTAAGTGTAATAAATTAAGTTATTTTACTGGTAGTAATGTACCGGAACTGGTAGTTTGAAGCCCGGCTTCAAACTTGCCATGTTCTAAAGAAGATAATGATGACAACGATTTTCTCTGAAGTACCCAGAATTCTTTGGTACTTAACCAAAAAACCCAAATTCACTGAATGTGCACAGATTTGACAAAACGTTAAGAAAATCAACAAAAAGAATTCCTACAAATGTAACTTTGGATAGACACACACATGAGTTCAAAATCAAATCATTGTAAGTTAAAGAGAAAAAATAAGTAGAAACGACCCAATGTCATGTTTTATGTCACTATTTCTATCAAAGTGATAGTTTGTCAACTTGTTTCAGGACAACTGCAGGAAGTCTTCTTATAATTTTGTTTACAATGTTATTTTTTCCTTTGTTTCATATTTGTAATGCATATCAAGTTATAATACGTCAATGTTACTTTTAACAATTCCAGAACATTTATGTCTTACTTCATACTCACTACATTATTTATTTTTATTATTAGAACAGAAATTCCCTTGCTGTAGGTCTCCTTTCTCTTCCTTGCCTTGTCTTCATCCCTGCAGCTTTCATCTCTCACAACAACAGCCATCTAACCATTCAACCTTTCACCTGGAGTATTCTTCCCCTGACATGGGAGCAGCATTGGCGGTCTCATCAACCTTTCACTCATCTTTGTTTCTCTCTCTGCTGCCTCTGATGTCTCTCTGTCCTCCGGTTGTTGTCCACACACCTGTTCACCGCTCCCAGGAGCAATGAGGAGAATGAAAATCTAAGATACCTCTACTCCCTAAATGTGCACGCATAACATTTACAACAGCAGCGGAGGCGACATTGATGTTACAATTAAAATAATTAGATGGAGGTGTAAATGCAGTGAAGTATTTTAACAGACTGGATTGCATAAGTGGGTCAACTCATGGGAGAGAAAATGCTCCAAAGCGGGAAGCCCAATGTGAACATGTCAGCAAATGTGTTTTGCTTAATTATCATTTGCCTTGCCTGCTGAAACATGGTCAGTATGGCTGGTCACTGATCTAAAGTGCAACTCTCACAGGGTGCCGGGACTTTGATGTTGCGGCTTTTCATGGACAGCTTTATTCTCTTCCCGTCTGAAGAGAGGAGGGAGGAGTAATGGAGAGTCCTTGCAGATTCAGCTAATTGTGGACATGGAAACTGTGCGTGTGTGTGTGTGTATGTGTGGGGGCGTGTGTGTGTGTATGTTGGTGTGTGTGTGTGCTAGTGTGTGTGTGTGCGTGTGTGTGTGTGCTAGTGTGTGTGTGTGTGTGAGACCAACACTGACATGAATGGGAAAATATACAGACATAAATAGACACACTACACACTACTCTTCCCTCTTTTACTTCTCATCAACCGCTCCTCCTGTTCGCTGACCTTTATCTTAGTAGATCTACCTCCTAGAGAACCTCCCACTCCACCTCCTCTCTCCCCCTTCATCCATCTTCCTCTCATCTTTTCTTTGATGTGGCGATGCAGGGTTATCTGGGGCTCTCGTCTAAGAGGAAGATGTAGGGGGCAAACAAGATAGAGAGGGAAAGAAGAGAGAGAATATGAAAAAGAGGATGAAGCTGCAGGGGGAAGGGCTGTGGAGTTTTTTCTTCCTCTGCAACATTAAAGTCTTTTTTTATCTCCCTCCCTCCACCTTCACTTTACAAAACGGGTGAATGAAAAGGCTTGGCTTGAAATATTTATTTTGGGAAATAAAAAAGATGTCTGTCTGCAATGGATGAACATGACAGACAAATTCCAGCCTAAAAAACCACATTGCTATGGCTAAGGCGATGTGTGGCAGGAAACCCGCACTGAGGCTGTCTCTTTTTCTGTGTATGTGTTTTCTCTGAGATGAAGGGTTTTACCATGTCTTTTTAGTGAACTCAGGAAGTGAATCCTCTGGGAATTCCCATGTGATTGAGCCCTTCTTAATCTCTTATCACTGTCACATCTAACTCAGTGGACGATCCATGAAGAGTATTTTAAATTCAATTGAAAAGACATTGTCCTGATATAATAACAAATTCATACAAAGGCAAGGAGATGGGAAATACAGGTATTCCAGGTTTTCCTGTTGTTCTCAGGTGAGATAGCTTTTCTGCCAGCTTTGACCACCAGGGAAGGGTCCTGCCAGCCAGCTCACCATGTAGCCTGCCCACTCTGTTTAAACACACACACATACAAACACGGTCCCCTACTCACATGCTGCTGATGCCACAGAATGCACACACACACAAACACACACAAATATACACGCACGTGCATCCTTTTAAAGAGAAAAACGTCTGGAGAGCATTTTTCTTATTAAAAATCCCTTACTCGTGTTCGTGCTGGTGCTGAGGACGAAGAGCTCACTTGTTAATGAATTGATCAAAGGCTTAGAAGATCCTGATCAATGTCACTACCTCTTCTCTGGTGTGATGTCTATAATGTATTCATCACACACTTCAAGCTTTCTTACATTCATTGGCTGTTTGGGATCAGATAAATAAGGGAATTGGTTAAAGCACTAGAATAGTACTAGTAGTAGTAGTACTAGTAGTAGTAGTACTAGTAGTAGTTTATGGCGTCATTTAGTGAATAATTCTAAAACTAATAACCCACAAAGGTGTCATGAGTTTTCCATTAGCTGTGGTAGCCTCGCCTAACTTCCAGATCATGCAGTTATGTGACTTAGAATAAAACTTTAAAACAACAAATACACTTAATAATTGCCCTTACATGGAAAACCCCCAAAGCTACAGTAAACAAGGTGTATTATACTTGGTGAACAAAACTCTTAACTAACATTGCGCATACTGACTGCAGTTGTCCCATTGCAACGTTTATAAAATGATCAGAATGCCATATACAAAGCTATTAAAATGACAGGTTAAGAGTATTCTTCAGAAAGTACAATACACCTTCTTTACTCTAGCTTTTGGTATTTTGCATGTTAGGGTCAGTATGAACTGTATTTGTTGTTTTCGCAACATTTATTTAAGTTTTATTCTTAGTCACGTGACCTGCATGACCTCTAAGTTAAACGAAGCTACCACAGCTAATGAAAACATCATGAAATGTTTGTGTATTATATCTATTTTATTCACTAAATGAAACAATAAAAAAGCGTGTCCTGGGATGCATCACTTTTAAGTGTCCTTCGTAAACACTTCCGTTGTCTCCTGGTTTTTGCAGGTTGTTTTTCTTAATGTGTTTTTGCTTTTGTAGCGTCCGTCGTTAGGAAATTGATGAAAATGTTTCCATTATTTGCTGCGTGCAAATGCGTGCGTCGATGGTTGCAGTGCGTTTGCCGCTGACGGCCACGGTAGCTTTATTGGTATGGTGGCTGAAATCAGCCTTAGAGATAAGATGCGGAGCTTGAACATCTTCAGGGAGCCGTTAGTCCTTCACCTCAAAAGAAGCCAGTTGAGGTAGCTTTGTAGTGATTTTTTGCGGCATATTCTTTGTGATACCCAAATCTTTTATATGTGTGTGTTCTTGTAAAATGATCAACAGTTAAGCCATTTGTAATGTCACATGCACCAGACAGAGGTGGAAAGTAGGAGAGTTTAAATACTTAATTGAGTTTTCATGTATATGTACTTTGCCTGTGATTTTGAGTTTGATTTTTAGCACGTACATACTATGACAAATATCTAAACTTTCTACTTCCTACATTTTTTAAATCTTCTTTTTGCTTCATGAGATTAGTTATAACCTCCATTATTGATAATTATTGATTTTGAATATTTATGACCAAAATGGACAATACGCATAGAAAAGATGATCCATGGTTGTATCCATCAGTGCAAACCTAAAACATTTAATAAAATAAAACAGACAATAAATATATCCAAGGAACTTTACCAAGAAGAAATGGCAGGTTGTCAGTTTATTTTTTTTATTATGTATCTGAATTGTTTTGCTGTATTTTTGATTTCTTTATAATGCTCATTCATGCTGAATTCATTCTTCGCCGATGAATGGCAACAGTAGAAGGTGAAATAAGGTTCCTAATCCATAAAAATAATTTAAAATTAATATTACATGAGGATTTGTACAAAATCAGATTGTAAAAAATATGTCAGTGGGAGACTATTGCTTTTAAACAATGAGGAACATTTCGGAGGCTTCTTTTTTTTAAATTCAATATTTCTATTTCTAGAAATAGAAAAAGATATTTTCTACTTTTTTTACGCAAGTGACTGTAATTCTAATTGAGTGAAGAACATGTGAACTTCGCCACATCAAGATATAGATAATAGTGAGAGTCATCATGTGTGACATGGGAGCTGCAATTCAAAAATAGTGGGAACCCGCAAATGAGACGGCTGTCAGTATTTCTTGACAGTAGCCGCGAGTTGACTTGTAACTCCACAATTGTTTTTTTTGTCATTTGTTAACCGGTGTTATGTGTGGAAAATACACTGTTAATGTATTTGCTCCCATGTCATGCTGGATGTTCTACTGAGAGGTGACATGGAAAGGGCAAGAGCTGCACAGTAAACAAATGCAGTAAGTTGTATGTTTATTAATATACATGTGAAGATATTTCAGCTAAGTCTAACAGGAATTTTGTCCGGTTTCTCTTGTCCTAATCCACATACAAACAAGCACAGACTCGACTCTCAACAGGCGGTGCACTGCGTGTTTGAGTGCACGCGGGGTCTGTCAGGAGGGGGGCACTCATGTCCCCTGCAGGATGCGTTGATTACTTTTGCCCAGGCTGTGCCAGGAGTCCTGTTGGGCAGTCAGTGGACTGCACCATGTCGGGGTGGGGATGAATCTGTGCTAGCAGAACGAGAGACCAGAGTCCATGTGCACATGCTACAGAAGCGCAGCTAAATAGCTGTCAGGATACACTACTCTCCATTTTCTCTTTTAATGAGCTTTTGCAAAATTATCCAGAAATGAAAATAAGAGAAAATATTTGTTCAATCTAAATTTATCTTGTATCTTAATATTCCAGTGATTATTATGCAGAAAGCCATATAATATATTTCCTATTATCATAGGTTTCTCGCAGAAGCTATGAAAGAGTAGAGTTTTATTGTTTTGCATCAGCAGCTTCTCTGCTAATGAGCTGCTGTCCATTTGGCCTTTAGACAGAGGGACAGTTAATTAAGGGGGCTTAATCCGTTTCTAACACATCTACACACTCTAAAGACAATAGAGCAAAATCTGTCTAGATTGTACAACGGGCTGTTTTTTGTTGATTACTGGAAAATGGAAACTCACTGAGAGTAACGGTTCTATTGAATGTTTTTTATTTTGACCAGATGTATTTTTTATCCCATAGGTCTTGCATAGTAAAAAAGAAATACTAAATGACACCACCTTAAGTTCTACAATACATCAAATTATAATCTGGTTCTGAGTACTATTCTGCATTTGTTGATTTAGAATGTGTATATTTATGGAACTCGCAAAAAAACTACAACTGTGGGATGATAATAATAATATAACAGACTTGTAACTGATCACATTTCAGCTGAAACTGCAGATTTATGATGATTTGCACTCTAGATTTTTCATTGTTGTGTTTCTGCATTTATTAAACCTGATATCAAATCTAGTTCATTTTCATCATCCCTTTAGGACAGTTCAACCAGATCCTATAAAAACAAAATAAAACAGACCTATGCTGTCATCCCCGACAGCAAGGTTATGTCCCCGAAGAGTCCCCAATGCCCTGCCTCGTACAAAAAATCCCCTTGATTAAACTTGTCAAATCAAGCTTAAAGTTATGTCCAGAAGTTACCAAAAGGGAGTAAACTAAAAACGTTTTTTTTCATAAAAAAGCTCCCCCTAGTGAGTTAAATATGAACTATTAAAGTAAAACACAATGCATATTAGATGAATCGGAGAAATGATGTCCCAAAAATTTTGGAGATAAAGTTCCTCCTGGTGTCAGAAAAGTCAAAAGTGCACAACCGACATTTCCCCGACTCAATTAAGTTTTTCCTTGTTCTAAAATGTACTGTGGGTATAAAATATAACGTAATCGGTTCTTGGCTATAGACCAGCTAAGAGTTGGTGCTTGTCTTGCACCAGTTTTGAGAGACAAGAAGTGGTGCTTAGTCTTTCGAAAAGCAAAGAACTGGTGCTAATCCAGGCTCTGGCTCCGAACTAGCCCTGGTACCAGATCAGTGGAAAAGGGGTATGTTTTAGATAAAATCAGCTTTCATTTTGAGGTGACAAAGAGTAACTAATGAAACCCATATGATCGAAGTCAGTCCATATGTCCCAGATGTCATTACACACATTTATCCACTTTTTCAAGCCATGATGCATCCAACATCAGGGTGAGTGGTTGGGCCCCTCATGCAGGTCACATTTACAACAGCATTGTTCCTAAACATTATACATTGAATATGCGGTATAAACAAATTGTCTTCAAAATCTAAAGGGTATCAGAACCTTTCAAATATCATGATTAAATTTATATGACATCAGAACGTTAACTGAACCATGACCTCTGAATTCATCTGTGTTTCTATATAGAAAAACAATTCCATGGAAGCGGTTTGCTGTCATGCCAGAAAAACATCTGTATCACGTTTTAACATGAATATTTTCACATTATAACGTGATACTTAATTTTCACCTTATAACGTGATAGTTTTATGTTTTTATATGGAAACTATCTTGTTATAACAAGATACTGATATATTCTGGCATGACAGCAAAGCACTTCTCTACAATTCCAACCAAAGAATCCCTACGGAACTGATTTCTTGCAGAACGGGCTGGACAGTGGCTGAATCAAATCGGAAAGAGTGATATGAAGAGGGTGTTTTTGTCGACAGAGCTGGACAGATATGTGGTTAAGGGAGGAAGCCTTGGAAGGAAAAAGAGGCGTGAGAAGGCAAAGTAGGAAAGAGAACGATGGTAATGCTAAAAAGAATGGGGGAGAACAGTGTGAGCGAAGGAGGGATCTTGCGGTACCTGTGATGGATGAGCTTTAGCTCAGGTGTGACCAAATTAAATCACTGAGCAGACAGCAATGAACAAGAGGCAAGGTTATCACTTTAGCTCCCTTCCCTTGGTCCCTCTGTCTGCCACCCTCAGTCTCAGTAGTCTGACCTGTTAATATAATCAGCTCACTGCACTACGGCCGTCAGTCTAGAGGGAGACCGGCCTTCATCTGAGTAATGTTAGGTACACTTCAATCATGCACTCTGGGAGACTTTTATGACGACACTTATTTTCACTCACTGACTTGAGAGGCACATCTGTCCATGAGTGATAATATGAATAGAAAAAAATTTTACACAGATCTTGATCTCATAAACCAAGGTCATAAACAGATGATGAAAACACACTGTACTATTGGCTGCTTTACAGTTTGTGAAGAAATATTTGAGCCCCTCCTGCTTTCTCCTACTATTGTCTATATTTAATACTAAATTGGGACTGATCTTCAAGCTAAATTTTGCATAAATAAAGGCAACCAGAATAACCACATGCCTTAAACCATACATTTATTTACTGAACCAATATGGTAACTTAATAAATACTGGGTCTGCACCCTCAGAATATAAACCAAAAGAAATTACCAAACTACTTTAATGACTAGTTCCAGCATGACTCAGACCTGATTTCTATCGAGCCAGTTAATCTATAAATCTTTTATTAAATAGACCAGAAGCATAACTTTGGCTCAAAGGTCTCATCAGTAGAAAATCTAAATAAATTCCAGAAAAGATGAGAAAAATTTTTTGGTAAGAATTAACAAAGTTATTTTCTAAGGCTCTGGGCTCCATGGATTCCCAGAGAAATTATCCATGAATGGAGAAGAACAATGATGAATCTTCCCAAAAGCTGCTGACTTACCAAAATTCCTCCAAGAGGGAGCGGGAAAGATAATTCAGGAAGTCATCAGAGCTACAAAGAAAACATCGAAGGACCACAGTTCTTTCTCACCTTAATAAATGTAAGTAATAATACTTCTAGTTTTTGAAAGACAATGCACGACAATGGATTCAATCTGACAATGTAAAGGTGAAAGCCACTGCTAACCCAGGAACACATTAAGGCTCGTTTGAATTTTGCCAAAGCAAACCATGATGACATCAGAGCCTTTGGGAGAATATCTATGGACTAATTAGTCAAAAGTTGACCTTGCTCGGAGGCAAACATGAATTATACTTAATGCTTACTAGCACAAAATTCTCAACGAGAATGTCAGAAAATCAGTCCAAGAGTTGAACCTCAAGACCAACTGAGCCATGCAGCAAGACAACCATTCCAAGAGGAGTAAGCCCACCTCTGCATGGGTCAAAAGGATTTCATCTAAAGTTTGGGAGTGTTCTAATGAAAGTATGGACCTGTCCACCATTGAGAAGTTGTGGCGGACCCTGGCAAGAACATTTTGTGCTCACAAACCCTCCAATGTGACTGCACTAAGAATAAAATCTGAGAGGAGTTGGCCCAAATTCCCCAAATTCCCCTGTCGGTGGGTTAACATGGACATCCCAATTCTGATTAGATTCATCAGAAAGCTTTCTGTATGAGTTGTATCTGCGCATGCCCAGCGTCGTGACGTAATGCTCTGCTAAGTTTTTTTCAGCGCCGTGACGCATTTTAAATACTCCGACTTCAAAACTGTTTCTGTCACCGTTCTGCATTGGAGAGGGATTTATTCATTGCAACTTGAAATATTTTGAAAAATTTTGACGGTTAGAGGGCTGAAAAGTCACTTCTGCGAACGCCCTCTTTGTCATATTCTTCTTCTGGGCACTTGTTGGCGGTCGGTACCGAGCTCACCGAAGCATTATCGCCACCTTATGAAGGGGAATGTGGATCGTTTGCGCATGTCTGAAAGTGTTTCCGTTTAAATGAGTTGATGCATATAACATCAACTGCACATGCCTGGCGATGCAACTCAAATGCACAATGCCAGCATTTAAAGATCTAGACCACAGCTTAGAGTTTGTTTTAAATAAAAACACCCAAAGAATTAAGTTGTAAGATATGAAATAATGACCTACTAAAACGTCTGAGAATCAGATCATGTGATTAAGAGTTTCTGCTTTAAATGTTACTGTGGATGATGTTGTTGTTAATGTAAAATTTCTGGTTAGTTATACACACAACGTCTTAATTTAATGTTGGGTAACGTTGTAATGATGTAACAATTGTAAAAGTAAAACCTCTCTGAGTACAGATAAGCCTTTCATGGTGGGCTGGAGTTGTTGCTGTTAAACTTAGTTCAACTAACTATTAAGTGCAGGTGGTGAAGGTAATGGTTTTGCATGATCAAATATTGTATTTTTCATGTACTCATGTTGTCCTTGTTTTATGTAAAATTTTATTTGAAGCTTGTTTTGTGTTTTCTTTCTTCCTGGTTTAAGAATGTCCTTTCCAGTTCAGGAAATCGTAACATATCCAGTGTATGGTGAAATGGTTCCAACCTTATTGTAATAGTGCAAAAGATGAGGTATGTACAGAAATGTTTTTCAAAGTTTGCTGTGGAAGAACTTGAGTCATCTCAGCCATGACCTCATCTGCATGCAGTGTGAACTGGAGGCCTGCAATGAGCATTCACAAATGTACATGTGGCCGAATTGGAGAGAATTCTTGCAGTCAGGTTCCAACATCAAGAAAGGCAACTATGGATCTTCAATGCAGAGTGTCCATATTACAGCGTATTTCAAGCAAAAATATCTACAATAAATGGACTGTCGTTACATATCCTTGCCAAGTCTGACTGATCGCTCAAAATGCTTTGGAAGAAAGCCAGCATTCACCCACTCACACACTCATAAAGTTGTTGGAGAGGTTCTGGGGAAAATTGCCTAGTGTCCACTCAAACTACGTGATATCCACCCATCAATCAATCTTCAATGTCAGAAGGATAATGTCGGTGAGGTCAATCACACAGTAACATTTCACCGGAGTCTTACTGAACACAACCCAAAGAGTAATGAAGGCCAGTTGATGAAAGAAAGTACTGAGAGAGTTTGCAGAGTTCCCTGATGAACAGATAACTTGTGGAGCTGGTTCTTAAGGTTTAGGTTGTCCACTCAAAGGAATGTTGGAGGTTGGTCTTACAGTTTCTTTTGACTATTAATGTGACTTGTTGCAGTTGCACTTGTAGAAAATAACTATATAAATGCTGTTCTACTTGTTATGTCCATTACATATTGTAGGTGCTGTTATAGAAGCTGTAGCCAGAACCTGCATGAAATCCACCGTTCCGATCCAAGTTTTTTCATCTTATTCTATTGTGTATTTAGGACAGTTAAAACTTAATATAAGCCTGTTAAATGCACATGATATATTCCTTGCTGTATACTTTAAACAATATAATGTTTGGTCCATCTATACCTGTGTTTTAAATGTATTGGAAATTCCAAAATTGCAAATAAATTTTCAGTGAAATTAGCGCAATGTAAATGTTGCATGTAAAACTATAAACTTTTTGGGTCCTTTTTATCCCAGGGGCAGTTGTCTGTTTTCCCCACTCTATAAGCCAGATGTGTTCAAGCCCATAAAATTGTTCTGAAAATCTGAAAGTTTAATAAAAAATTTGTTAAAATTATCTGAAGGGGGGACTCTTGTTTGATGACTTCCAAAACACGTGAGTGAATATACACTACTCAAAAGATTAAAAGGAACCCTTAACTCACAAATCCCAGATCTGGATGAATGAAATATCCCAGTTTAAAATCTTTATTGATTACATCGTGTAATTTGTTGAGAACAAAATAACGTAAGAACGATCAATGGAAACCAAAATCATTAACCCATTGAGGACTGGATTCAGAATCATATTCAAAATCAAAGTGGAAGAATGAGATCCCAGGCCATCAAACTTTTGTGAATTTCCTCAAGACATCTCATAATGTGGCTCAGTAGTGTGTAAGGTCTCCACCTGCCTGTATGTACTCCCTACAATGTCTGGGCATGTTCTCGATGAGATGACGGATGGTCTCCTGGGGGATCTTCTCCAAGACCTGGATCAGGGCATCAGTCAGCTCCTCGACAGTCTTTGGTGCGACGTGATGGCGGTGGATGCAACGATACATGACGTCCCAGAGATGCTTGATTGAATTCAGGTCTGGGGAACAGGTGGTCCAATCAATAGTATCAATCAGGAACCACTCACACACTCCATCCACATGACGCTGGGTATTGTCATTCACCAGAAGAAACCCAGGGCCCACTGCAGCAGCATACGGTCTGACAATGGGTCTGAGGATCTCATCCCGGTACCTAACAGCACTCAGGATACCCCTGGCTGACCTGACACTTATGGTTAGGATATGCCTCCCCAGATCATCACTGACAAAACGCCAAACCCGAGGTTGGGTCATCACTGACCCAAAAAGAGAACAGGACGCCAATGGAGAATATGCCAACTCTGGTGTTCTCTAGCATATGCCAATCAAGCTGCACGGTGCCTGCTGTGAGCACAGGTTGACGTCAGGCCGCATACCACCCTCATGGAGAAACATGCACACAAGTGGCCTGCTAGAGGTAATTTTGTGGGGCTCTGGCAGTGCTCCTCCTGTTTCTCCTTGCAAAAATGAGCAGATAGCAGTCCTGCTGCTGGGCTGTTGCCTCCCTACGGCCCCCGGCACCTCTATGGGTGTACTGGCCTCTCTCCTGGTATCTCTTCCATGCTCTTGACACTGTGCTGGGAGACACAGCAAACATTCTGGCCACGGTGTGTATGGATGTGACATCCTGGAGGACCTGCACTACCTGAGCAACTTCTGTGGGCTGCAGATACCGCCTCATGCTACCACTAGTGGCGAGGGCACTGGAAAAATGCAAAACTAGCCAAGAATCAGCCAGATGTGATGCGGAAAGGGAAATGGTCTGTGGCTCACACCTGCAATCATTCCTTAATAGGGGTTATCTCGCTAACTGCCTCTCCATCTGTTGTCTGTCCCATTTGCACAACAGCAGGTGAAATTGATTCACAATCATTATTGCATCCTGACTTAACAGGTTGATATCCCGGAGGTATGATTGACTTGGAGTTACACTGCGATGATTATGCGTTCCCTTTAGTTTTTTGAGTAGTGTGTCTTCAGGTTGTTTTGTCTAATGCTGTTCCATGGTCAAAACTATGAGACCCAACTTTTAAGACAATGTAAAATGAAAAGCAAGTACAACATCAGAAAATAATTTTAACAGCTATTTTAACTTTCAGCTTAACGTGTAGACGAGGATCATATAAGACAGTCAAAAACATTAATTAAATGAAGTGTTTTCTATTACTCACATTTTAAAGGAATCTGAAGTAAAGGGGTAGACAGGGAAATATTAGAGAGACATTTCTACAGTATATAGCAACTTCTTTTCACCTCCATCACCTTCATTCCATTTCCATTAATTTCTCTCTATATGCTAAACATGGACACCATTCAGCACAAAACAAAGTGACCTGAGTAGTGATGGGAAACGGTCTGTCTCTTCCTACTATATGCAAAACTGTTGACAGAGGTTCACTTAATGGCGGCTGTTCCCTAACCTTTGAACTTCCCACTTTGACCAACCCCGTCATAATAATGTGCTGCCACACTGTTGGTGTTGACATCGACGTCCCCTTGTCACTGGGTTTCAAAGACAATGATTGGCTTGTTTGGGAGGACAATGGAGAATTGTGTAGATTGCAAGGTTGTTGTGACATGAAACTTTAAAAAAGATCGATTTTGTAGATGCGGTGGAGGTGAATCTACCAGCAAAACAAAAGTTAATGTTAGCAATGTTTTCGTAGGAATGGGAACATAAGTTATTTACATCAATCAAATGAATGAACATGTACATAATATGGGTTCATCTTGTTTTTGTTTTTGGTGACATGTCCTTGTGTTTGCCAAAGATATGACAAAATGTAAGTACTAAACCCAGGCTGAGACTGCAGGTATCATGGTTCCAATCAAATCTAAAAAAACTCTATTGAGATTGATAAAAGAGTTTTGGACAATTTTTTTATATACTACTTTGTGTGGCATGTTTCTTGCTCTTACTTAAGTCCATACTAGTTCCTTTGAGTCAGCTAAGTCAAACTCCAATAAGTGCAAAAAATTCTGAAGGAAGCTCATGGACCGAATGTACACCCACACAAATACATGTGTCCACACAAACAGCATCAGCAGTATCATTATATTGTTGATTCTTCTCCCTGAAGACCGAGCTATTTACCCAGAGTTTCCAAGAAGGGAGAGATGGGTAGGGAGACTGATGTGCGCACGGATGCGTTCGGGGTAATTTGTTTGATACAAGACCTGATGGAAAGTGATGGGATCAAAAGACCAACAAAGTTTTTATTTCTTTCCCCTGTTTCTCTCACCATTCATTTTTTTCCCCAGCTATTTTCTCTAAATGTAAAATTATCAGTTTTTCTCCCTGTCTTGTTTTAATTGGTGATTAAATCTTGATTGAGGTGCAGCAATGCATATTCCCACACATGAAATCACAGTGAAACAGAAGCATGCCTTCCTCAGGGGATTTGTCACCTATGACCTTCTGTCCCCTTATTAGCTCATTCTGACCCTTGAACTTATGACATGAAGCCCTGAAGGGGTCAACGTTTCCTCAACAGGTGGACTTAGGTGACAGACAGGTGTGCTCTCATGACATCAGCCCATTTTTTACTCTCTAATGTCCCCGCACACGTCTGAAGGTACTCAAGGCATATGCACCCCTCCAGAGCAATTTACTGCATGATCACTTGACCTGTTCATACGTTATTGGAATGAGATGGGTGTCAGATAAAGGGGAGGGTTATATACATGTTAGAGTGGCTGGAGGGATAAAGGACTGTCTATTTTCAAAGAGTTTGTGAGGGCCTTTAAACTCTTTCTCATCCCAGATTTATACCCTGTCACTGTCCTCTATATTACCAGAAACAGTCGAGAAATTGTCACACTCATTACATGGAAGGGAAGCATCAATATATGAGTGACCCTCAAGCTGTTATGAAGCCTGTGTATAGGGCTGTATTAAATAAAATAGAAATGTTTCTGTTTCCTTTCGTAGAAGACGTACTCCTGCTGCTCTTTCATTCATTGCATTTAATTATTATAGTGCCAATTTTACTGTTTTTTTTGTTTTACTTTGTATTTAGTGTACCATTTTGCTGTGCCATGATCATTTATATTTATTATTAATTATGTGCACTCTGGGGAGATGCTATTTCGTTGTATGCTTGTTCAAGCAATGGCAATAAAGTTTCTTACAGCTGAAATGTCTCCAGTGCCTGCTTACACTGCCTGGCTCACTCGTTTAATAGCTCCTATAATAGTTTATGTAGAATCCATTTTGCAATGTCTACAGTAATAACAAGTGTTTTACATTTATGTTTTGTAATGACTGTACAAGTCAGTAACCGTGCCAGCCGGAATCAGCATATTTGATAAGATTACAGTATTCAAAGTACAAATACAGCTTTGTAAAGATTATTCATGTAGTTTAGGTAGTTTAGGTTTAGCCGTAATCATGCATCAGTAACGTTTTGAAATGTGTCTGCAGTCTTAGTGAGAGTCAACACAGTCTGAATGCCATCACTCCATAAATATTTATCTAAATATATTGATTCAATTACTTTTGATGGTGGAGGCGCTGATGGAGTTTGGTCAAATGCCTTTTCAGCTCTGAGAAGTCAAAGTGGTTCTCAGAGTAATAAGCTGCTTGCACCTGAGCAGAACATCTGATCATGATAAAAAAGCACAATGTCAGATTTTCTATCAAATGTTCTTGAACTATAATGTAATGTGGATTAAAAAGTACATTTCCGTTACATTTCAAAACATTTATTACAGTCACAATGTGGAGGCATGGGTTCATCCTTCACAAAGTTTTTTTTTTCATGTTTTTGTGTCACGTTTAATGAGAGAATGAACCACAATTTAGAACTAAAAATAAGTTACATATACATGTAACACAAGATAATTTACAAATGTAGCTATGTGCTATTGTTCTGTCTGCATCCAAAACAAAGTTTTAGAGCCAAATATACAATTTGGAAAACATGCTGAATAACCCTAAAAATTAATGCAGAGTGACAAAAATGTATTCATGGCTATAACATAAAAAGTGACATTTGAAAGGTATCTCATTCGTGAAATGCGTTGGTTACATTAATTTAGCATGGCTAGAAGCCCTGTTAGCATTTGCTGTTTGAGTCTGAATGTATAATTATGAGTGAGAGAGTGGCTGGATGGGGCAGAGAGGGAGTGGGGGGCGGGGATAACAGGTAGTAAACTAGAGAGAGAATGAGGACAGGCCAAGCAAGTCCATAATGTCTCCCCTGAGTCTGAAAAGTCCCCCTTCTATGTCAGCATTGTCCTATTCACGCTGTTTTCATTCCATTTGCTCCACCTCACTTTCCGTGATGAAGACATCAGTCTTTTAGTACAGGGAGGGTGATACAGACGAGTAGTCTGTACAGTCTGAGTTTGCTTGAGTGTCTGTGTGCATAAGAAAAGTGTAGCAATCTCGTATCCAGAGTAGTATTAAATGTATGTGCAGATGTAACGTCTGTGCGGGAAACTCTGTCTTATTAAAATTATAGAATTACAAAACTACTCTTCAAAAGAAAATATATCGTGTAAGAAAAGAGATTCGCCAGATACTGATCCTCGATTAACTGTAAAAATATAAACTTGTACTTTCATTTTTCAAGGTTAGCACTTAACATTACAGCAAGGTAATGAGATGGAATAGTGGGGTAATAAATAGCTAATACCAAAGTAATAAGCTAGTAATAGCTTGATAATAACAATTGCTATATATACGTAATATTTCACTGGTATTCATGCAACAGGGCAATAATGGCCCAAAAACTATGGTTAATAATGTAGTAAACAATTTTGAGATGGAAATGAGGTAAACTATTTGGTGAACGACCTAGGGCGACTGTTGCTCAGTCGTTAGAGAGACCGTCTCCCAATCGGAAGATCAGTAGGTAGCCGGTTGAAGTCCAAGGAGGGTCTACATGTCGTAGGGTCTTTGAGCAAGACCTTGAAACCGAAGCCCCCCGGGCGATTCAAAAGGGCCAGCCACTCTTCCCTAAGGGATTGAGATATTTTCACTATGTTGGACTTTGTATGACTGTATGTGATCAATAAAGGATACATTATTATAAATAGTACAGTAATACTTTGTCAAAATGCTAACAATAAAATGATGATATCAGTGCAATATTTGGATAAAAAAATGTTAATAAGGGGATATTAATATGATAATATTGAGATAATATAGGTTGATGTTTTCAGAGTATTATAAGCTACCAGCAGGTACTACATTACCTTCCAAATTCAATTCAAATTAGTAATTACCATATCATAATGATGAAATTCATCCAACCCTTAAGTTCCAAAAATTTTACCTTTTGTTTCAAGGTAATACTGTACAAATTGTACGTTTAATGTTGGAACTTCTTACCTGGAAACAATTGCAGTAGTTTCCGTGTAATAACCATAAATCCGTGCAGCAAAATGCAAAATTACCTGTTTCTATCTAATTCCATGGTGATATTAGATTAAACCAAACATTTAGATGTGCAGAGATTACCTTGAAACACTTGTGGAAAATTCTATGTAATAACCATGAATCAGTGCAGCAAAATGCAAAACTCCCTGTTTCAATTTCATTTCTCATTACTTTCAACTATACACATTTAACACCATTGATGCCTTTTACATTTTTTACATTCAAAACTTCCAAGGAATGCCTTTTATGAAAATGTGTTTTCCTTTATATCCATTATTACTCCTCCAATTCCTTCTCACACTGAGGAGCAGAAACCAGTCTGGCTGCTGGGTTGTTGTCCTTTTACTGACCAGTCCAGCTCGCCTATGTCCTTGCATCTCCTCTATGCTCTTGAGACTGTGCTGCTGGACACAGCAAACCGTCTTGCATATGCCAGCAGGAATAATCCATCCTGGAGGAGCTGCACTACCTGGGAAACGTCAGTGGGCAGCAGGTTCTGCATCATGTCACAAGCAGTCACAAAGACACCAGCAGAACACAAAACTAGAGAAGAGTCAGTCTGGAAAGATAAGGAGAAAAAATAGATTGTGGCCACCGCCTGCAGAACCATTCCCTTTTTGGGGGGTTGTCATGCTTCTGCCTCTCCATTGCAACTGTTGTCACTTTCATTTACACCAAAACAGGTGAAACGGATTCACAATAACTTGTGCTTCCAAATGGACAGATTGATATCCCTGAAGTTTAACTAACTTGGTGTCCTACTGCGATTTTTAAGTGTTTCCTTAAGTTTTTGAGTAGTGTATTATGCATCAATCTTAGCATGTCTCTTCTGCAGCTGAATATACCATACACACACCAGTTGATGGAAATATTAAAGAAGGTGACGACAGGGAGGAATCGAATCAGAAAAGAGTCAGTATTTGTAAATATCCGGTCTTCATATACAGACCCATTGATGTGCCTTTAAATATTAGTGACCATTAACTGACAAGACCGGAGGGTCTTTTCATGAAGAATAAACTTTTTTTTTTAACTTGGGCCTTACGTTCACGCAACAACAGATTTTTGGCAGGCAAAACATTCAAACTTTTGCATATGGATGCCAGAGTGTTTTTTGGGTTTTTTTGCACACCACTGCACCATTTAAAGGTGTTAATATAGCAGGAAAGACACTGATTATACGTAGATGGATTTGAATTCATGTCCTCTTTTAATAAGGTTCCAACTCCATTTCCCATGGGTCTTGTTGGCAGAGAACTGGTTTGGTTACATTGATTTAACAGGCTAGTATACATGGAGGTCAAGCATGTTTAGAGTGTCTGTCTGTCATTGTCACAGCCTTTCTTATGCCTTATAATAACTCAACACATTTTTATTACACTCCGGTCACGACATTTAATTTTTTGACAAGGTTCACTTTCAGTTACTATCCAGGGAAGCCCCTCTTTATGTTGTCCATGGTACTGGGGTGTGTGAGCGTGTTGCAGGTTACAATAAGTTCCACTTACTGATATTAATTGGACCTGATGTGTTGCTCTGCTCCCAAGGTGCCTGTGGAACGCAGTTCTGTTCAGTTTTATGGGAAAGCAGGCCAAAAATTCTTGGCAGATAATGAGCTCTGAAACACTTTGGGCACAAAAGCTTTGCTATAAGGAGCTGGCAAGAGAAGGACATGAAATAATATTATTGTAATATTGTTTTGTTTTTTCATAATTTCTTTCATTTTTTTTCTCCTTTTCTCGCTCACTCACGCACAACTGCTTGTCGCAAGATATAGTCATTTAGTTACATTTTACCACCTTCCTCCCAGCACTCATTCTTTGCTGATTTTTTTCCTTATCTGGAATGTCATTTAGAAACATGATTGTGTATTTTTCTTATTAGAGCTTTTAAAGGATTATGGGTGAGAGCTTTGGAAATGGGGGTCTGTTAAAGTTTATTTTGAGTTCAAATCACACACACGCACACGCACACACACAGAGTGACGTATCATTCTGCTGTTAAGGCATGAAGCCCCTTCCCTGCTGAGAGGGTTTTTGTTGGAATTTCCCACTCTGGCGTGTAACGGATTTTGGAAGGATCTGAAAGTGGGGAGGGAGTGACTGCAATTCAGAGGGAAGGGCAGAAAAACTTTCCTTTGAAGCCAAAGACTTTAAAAGGGTGAGAGTGCTTTTTTTTCTTTTTTGCTATTTGTCATTGGGTGTTTTCTTCAAACCAGTGAGGGTCATTACAAGATTGAAGCAGCGGTTAAAGTAGGATTAGGTACTTCACCATGTAAATTCCACTTAAAACATGCTCAATAGCATTCCATTATTCCAGTGCAATGACAGTAAAACAAAAGGAAACCAGAGATGATGCATTCACTGACAGCATTCTCTATAGGTGAAGCCGACCATGGGAAGACAGAATGATTATTTCAGGACCTACACTGTCTACCTCAAAAATGATATTCTTCTTCGGTTTGCTTTTAATACAATCAACCTTTATTTTGATTTACAGATTTAAGCATATGTTGATGTTTTTTTTTCTAATTTCTGTTCGGTGGTGTGTGTGTGTAAGAGCAGTTGAATCCCTAAATTTTCCTTGGGATCAATTAAGTATTCATTTTTCCAAAGATCTAGCTAATCACATCACATCATTTGTTCCTGTCTAAGGCGTTACATTTTCTATTTTTGTTATTTCTGGTTGTATTTGTTCTCTATGTCTAACTTGTATGAAAATGATAATAACTAGACCTATGCTGTTGTCCCCGATAACAAGGGTATATGTCAAAAAAGTCCCAAATCCCCTTCGTTGTACAAGCAATCCCCCCGGATTTATCCCTTCAGATAAATATGAAGCCATTTCAACAGGATTATTAGTAAAAAAAAAATAAGACTCCCTCGATTTGATTGAATTGCAACCAATTTGGACTGAATCAGATAACGATTGAGAAATTATTGCCGAAAACCACAACAACTGACCTTTTCCAAAATCACTCCAATTCTTCTTTATACAAAGGTCTATGACGGTATAAAATTTGAAAATGATCAATGAAATAGTTTTGGCTGGTGGGGGCGTTTGCTGCAGCGATCATGAGTCCATTTTTTTTCCTGCCTTTTCGGACATATAAGTATCATACTTCATCATTCGTAATAAATCATTCCTCTTTTCTTCATTCTCTAGTCTTATAAGGGATGTATTGTAAATTCAGTCAGATAGACTATCCTCTCACACACAGACAACAGAACTGCTTATGCTACTATTCTCCACACCTCGCGTAAATGCTCCTTCAATTATCTGCTCAACAATTTAACTATTTGTCGATTTTTTTTATCCTAAATTATGTTCTGTTGGTGGTGTGTGTGTGAGAGCGGTCGATTTACAAAATTTTCTTTGAGATTAATAAAGTGGTTATTTTTCTTTTTTCTAATAGACGTATTATCATACATCATCAGTTGTAATAAATCACCCATTTTTTCCTCATTCTCTGTCTTATCTGATTGAAATAACATTTTTGTTTGTAAGGATTTTGGTGAGACAGCAATGCATATCTATTTCTTTTTTCAGTTTTGCACTTTGTAGACATTCTGTGGGATGAAACAACTCAAGTAAGCCTCCTTATGCATGCCTCGGATCACATGACCCTGTCGCGGCACCAGTTTTCCTTCCTTAGACCACTTTGGAAAGTACTAACCACTGCAGATAGGGAACACCCAATAAGAGCGTCAGTTCTGGTGATACTTGCATAGTTTTCCTGCTTCCAACACATTAAGTTCAAGAAAAAAAAAGGTTGCATTCGTCATTATATATCCAACCAACCGCCACATGCCATTGCAAGAAGATAATCAAAGCTTCTCTTGTCAGTGGCTATAATGTTATGAATCAATGGTGCATGCGTGATGTACTTTTTTCCTTATTATATTTTACTTTTGCAAACAAAGTAACTGTGTGCTCTCAACTTTCTAAAATAAGACTCAAACCACCAAAAAACAGCATGTGTCTAACTTTTTCCAAAATAATTTAGTAGACAACAATAATTCTACATCAAACACGCACAAAATGTGATGTCGCAGTTTATTATATTTATGGCAGGATGTTTGTGTATACTTAGCTCCAACTAAGTGTGTGCACAAGAGTTGTTTTGTATGTGCACATTACTGCAGTATATCAGCACTAACACTGCAGTTACACAGACCACCCCCGGTGAAAGAGACAGTGTATCACACCCATTCCTTCTTGCCCTCGGTCCAGGTTTTCCTGTGGGATCCATGAAGTGCGAGAGAAAGAGACAAGGAGAAGGTGAAAGGAGGAGTAGGGGAGCAGTCTGTCTCCCATTAACATTATCTCCATGGGAGCCCTGAAATGGGCTCTGTCAGCAGAACACCAGGCTGCTTCTAGAGAAAACATGAGGATGAGAGGGAGAGATGAGAAGAAAGAGAAAAGTGAGAGGTGTAACCACAGCATCCTGCAAGTCTCTGTTTTTATTCAAATACCTCTTACATCACTTACTTGTCAAAAATATAGAAGTACTGAGCAAAAAAAAAAATCAACAAGTGAATTACTCTACTGTTTTTTATTAACAACACCAAGAAAATGTATTTAAATTGATCTTTTATCTCTCCTCAAAAATAAACAATTGATTAATAAAGCATTTGTTCTCCTTTGAAAATGTCAGCATTGTGGGCATTATTACTTTCTTTTGTGAAAGACAAAAAGCAGCATGTTTAGTGCAATAGGGTTGGCACAACTAAATGGAGCAGATAGTCTAGCTTCAGGCACTGATCGATACCAGATTAGTAAATGTTTATTGATCAAGTCTTCAACTTGTTTAATAAAATATATTATTGCCTTTTGGAAAATTAATATATTCAATTCTACCAATCCATATTTTATTCGATCCTCAACATCGGTCTAGAGGGATACACTATATCACCAACTACAGGATTGAGTGTCATGAGTTGCCTGACTTCTGCTCTAGCATCACCATTAGATTGACATTGAGTTACTCCATGAAAACTCTGCTCACTTATCACTGATGTTACACATTTGTAACGTCAGTACCGTTGTTACGTATTTGTAACAAATATGACAACAACAATAATTAACTACACTGCTGCATGACCGATGAACACATAGTCTACTCCAATGGTAAGGTATTTCCAGACCATAAAATGTCTCCGAATTTGAAGATATTTTAGCTAATATCGTCTTTGAGTTAGCTACTAAATGCAACTAAACGATTTTCTTAATATTTTTAAGGAGTTTTAAGGCACACAGTACTGCAAAAGTGCTATTAGTCCGAAGATTTGTACCCAATGAGCGTGACAATATGAGAGTTGTTCAACTGAATGAATAAAATAATGAAATACATTTTAAAACGTGAGGAAATACTGTGAAATTTTTTGATTTGACTTAACTTACTATTGCAGTAAGCTAATACTGCTTCTGACTAAAACAGAAGATGACCGCACTGTAGTACAGACACATGAGATGAACCCTCCACCAACATCTGCACCAGCATTATTCACTAAAAAGGGATATAGTTTTATTTAAATGTAATTTTTTGTATATATATATCTTACCTTTAAAGTATTTGTTTAAACACTACACTCATCGGCTTCTATTTTGTCCTTGTAAAAATCAACATGGAAACACAACACTTAATTTTTCATACCAGGCGTTCCCCATGCATTACTTTGTTTACACTTGAGGTCATCCATTCCTACGATGTTGCTTGACCCCTCTGTGTTTTTTGGCCCTTCTTACAGCAGTAGAGACACGGAGGAAGACAGATGGGAGTCTCTGAGCAAGTTCAGCGGAAATGGGTTAAAGAGCGCAAGTAAACACAAGAAAAAAGAAAGTGAGTCAAATGCCCTCTATTGAGAAAGATGCTCTTCATGTGCTCTGAAACAGACATCATTAGAGTCCATGAACCTCTCTTATGCCCTCTGTAGTGCTCATCTGTCTTACACGAATAATGTCTGTGTTTGTCTTGTACCATTAAGACTCATAATAAGTGATTCACACTCCCGTGGTCCCGGGGCTTCATGGTGGCAGATCATGACATGTTTAAACCTGGAGAATTCTGTTTATACTCCAAGCCTTTGTACATACTCAGGGATTCATGCCTGACACATGGCAGGCAGTAAAGAGTCCAGGGTGTTCCTTTGTAGATTACCAAGAAGACATACATAATATCATTACCAAACATGTACATGTGTTCATGACTAATGTGAATTTACGAAGTACATTTTCATAATATTTTTCACATATCGGTATACTTTATGTCCCTCCAAATGGACAGGAGATACAGGTTGACTGTATGTTTGGTATTATAGCCTTCATATTTGGTTTAAGATGCACTAATCTCCTTCCACTAAAATGATGTACTATTGAATCGAACTGATGGCATCGCCATGTTATTCTTGAGCAGGATTAGGGGGATGTCCATAGCAATTGGATGCCATAAGTCGGAACATACCTGTGGTGGTACTCGTTAGGAATTTGTGAGCATACGCCACCAAAGGGTGATCAGAGCTCGATGAGGATTGGTCAAACAATGAAGAGCGGTGTCAAGGTCTTTGATTGCTACTCTGTCTTCCCGTTAGTCGTTCAATGGTAACCAGAGGAAGAATACCATCAGACTCAGGATTGCAGACCCCGACTTAATGTCTAGAGGGATGCCTCTCTCAAATGTGCTTGAACTGAGGCAAACAGATTGTATTATTTAACACACACCATGTGTTTCACAATTTAGGGTGGATGGAGGATATGGAACAGTAGACAGGATGTTTGAAACTGAAAGCACACTGAGTTAGGAGCATCTCTGTTGTACATGATGTTGATAACACCTGGAAATATGGAGAAGCAGTTATTTAAGCAACAATTTGCTTAAAGTCAGACTAGTACTTTCTAAAAATCTGCTTGCATGGAAGATGACCATGTGAACCCATAATGTATGAGGGGGAAAACATCTGTTTCACAGCTCGATGTTTTCAGGCAGGATCTCCACAATGATCTGTACTCTGACCAGATCTTGGGCCTTCCGGCATGCAGGTGGGTGGACAGACATGCAGTAGATTCAGGTCAGGTAGCTCTAGCTGAAGCCATTCCATTAGTGCCCTTGCATATGCAGTGGGGTTATCAGCTGGGGAAAACCAGCTTTCCACACTCTATTCCATGGAGTAGTCCATTTATGGGCCCATTGTTAGACAACATCAAACCCTGCTGGGCCTTCAGACAAACTTTTCTGTTTGCTGTGATGTGTTGCAAGTGCAGGAGGTTGACACGCATTGCCTAATTTGTTTTGCGGTTAATCGGTTATTAAACCAGATAGTTCTTAATTTGCATAATAACTTTGCTAGTTTTAAATGGGACTATACATAATCAGCAATGACATTAAAACCTCATGGACCTCCTTTTGCCTGAAAAGCAGCTCTGAGATGTGTTGGGTGTTCTGACACCTCTCTATCAGAATCTACATAATCTTTTTCAACAATATCTGCCAGCATCAGTAGCTTTTCTGTGCGAGTAGACACATGGGATAACCTTCACTCCCAATGCCTTGGACATTGCGTGGGACAGCAGCTATAACAAAACAAAAGGCACTAGTTGTATGATGCTCAACAAACTCTGCAAAACCAGAAGAGTTTTATTTGAAGATTCCCCACGGTTAGAGATATATATACCAAACAGGTCAGTTGAAAATAATTTTTCAAATAATTTTTCCAAAAATAATGTTATCTATCATACCATCATGAAATTCACCTCTCATGCTTCCATAGTGCCAGTGCAGTTTACCTAACAGTAGGTAAACTGTTATTGTCTAAGCATAAATTGAGATTGCAGCTGCTCTCTTCTGGTCGTGTCCTTCTACACTTTTACATGTTAGCCTATTCTCTATGTACTTACTAGTTTCTCCATCCTGCCGTCATTCATCCAACATCACCATCACCACCCGTTCTCACAAAAACTCTTTACAATGCTCTCTGTGAATGAGCAGGAGGTCAGTCTGCAGCTGTTGGGTTGTTTTAATTTGACTGGCTTATAATCAGACAATGTAATGGTTTGGGCCTTTATCTAATTGTATCAGGAATTAAACAGTCTGAGAGGAGACTTATCTGATATCTCTGCCTAAGTCATCAAGGAAGGGAATAGTAATGTCTTTTTCCCTAAGCCATACTCTCATTTTCATATGCAACTGGTTTTTAGATCAGCGATCAAAGATACTGGAGATGTGATTTAGGAAATCCTCTGTGATTCAGTTGTGACCTTGGCTCTGACCCAATGTTTCTTAGGCTTTATGGTACACTTTGCTCTTTTGCCTCCAAGTATCTTGATCATGAGCCATTCTGGATGTAGAACAGCAATGTTCTTGGGCTCTGTATTAAGAAATATCAGGTGTTGGGCTGTGCGAGAGAGAACTATCCAAAGTCCTGACCTTTACTGGAGCTCCTGGGATAAAATATGTCCGTAACCATCATTTCCAAGACATTTCAAAATACTGATGATATGAACACCTGAATTTGAGCACAATAATATTGACACGTTTAATGGAGGTCAAATGAATTCCTCCTCGAACAAAATTGATTTGGCTTATAATAATCCTTTTTAATATTTCTTGAGCTGCAGCAGAGTCATTAAAATATACACAGGCACAGAGCACACAGGCAAGAATCTTTGCTATATGTATGCTTTGAAAACACTAATGCTCATTTATTTGGATAGGTTCACAGTGGGATCCTTGCTTATTTTCACCCATAAGTACCAAGGAGTAATAAAATCCCAAATGAAATATTTTCTTTGCCGCCAGTAACTCTTTAACTCCCAGAGAAGCATCCCTTCAGGCCCTGACTCTCCTTTCAAACCGAGGATTTACTGAAGATTGGTGTAAACTATGTAAATGACACTGCTCTTGTGAAGTCAAGGGAAACATTCCAGCCCAGAAGAGAGATGCATGGACTAGGGAGGAATTCAGCAAAAGGGCATGAGGGATGTTGGGGTACATCTTTGGGAATATCCTTGGAAATCTGCGGATTATCCCATCCGTTTTAATGAAAGTTGTCAGGATTAAGACTGCTGAAAGCCGCTGGGGGAAATGTCGGGATTGGGAAAGGGACGCAGCAATGGTAAAAAAACAGAGGGATCCAGGAATATATTATTCCCTTATCACTTAATTATTTCATATTGAATGTCCATGAAGGTGCTCAGTTATGCAGCACTTGATGCGACTAAAGGGAGAACAGTTGACAGGAAGAAATAAAATAGGCAAAGAGACACTGATGTCCACAGACATTGGAACACAGTTGTGTGTTCAAACTTAAATGTCTGTTTTTGTGATACAGAAGTCTAGGATTATTGCAGTCCTCTTAGACATACTGATTAGCTGAAACATCTGTAATTCAACCTCATGAACCTCTCTTTTCTCTCTTACTCCTTCTCCCTCTTTCTCCCCTCCTCTCTTTATTCTTTTCCATGATGAGACGGTCACCTCAGCGGCAGTCGTGATGGCTGAGTGGGAGCTTGAGCACTTCCTCAATCAATCTTGGTAATAGAGAGGATCTTTCCGGCCATATACACACACATTGCCACTCTAAGACCTGTCAGCTCTCATTCTAAGCAATCCAAAAGCGCCAAAGCATGATGGATAATCAATGTGGCATACGAAACACAACAGAAAATTACAAACTTGATATGTAATTAAAACAAACCTAAGACACACACACACACACACACTCACTCTAATCCCAACTGTCAAAGGGATAGGGACAGACAGCTGGGAATGCCATGCATGCACACACGTTAGAGCAATCCAATGAATTACAGGACACAGTGAGGGCGTGTACTTGTTAATTCTGTACTGACAATACAGGGGAGGTGACTGAGAGGTAGCCAGCTGCTCATCGATATCACAACAAGACTTATATTTGAGTGTTAAAATGTGTGTGTGTGTGTGTGTGTGTGTGTGCATGAGGGCATGCTTCTGTTGCATAAATTGATGTTTCTTCAGACATGGTCTATCAGCACATTCTTGATTTGCTGCCGAAATCCATCCACATCTGTCCACTTTCCTCAATATATTTTCTGAATTCCCTTCCCCTTCTTCTTTCTGTAGCGCAGTGATTGTGGTTACTCACTGCGCTAACTAATGTGTCTCCACAGGAATCTTCTCCCTGCTTTGTCTCTGATTTGACACAAATCATCTTTCTTTTTTCATGCTCCACCCCAATCCAAATGGCCTCAAGATGTTGCTACAATTCATTTGCATTTACTTCCATATAAAGCACGGATAGAGCCAAGAAAACGGAGGAAATCTTGACCACACATTTTAACTGACTTGGTGAGGATTTTCTCACAGAATGTGATGTCCTGCTAGGACTAGCTGACTGAAAACAGATTTACAAAAAGAACACACAAAATCACTAAAGCACCTTAAATAAGCACAATTTAGTCAATTGTCTTCAACTATCAAGATCCGTTTGGACAATGGGCCGTTGCAACATAATACAATAAAAACAGCAACACTTGCTAAATACTATGATAAACATTAAGTGTGCCACAAAGGATAATCAGACATGAAACTGACATGAAACCGCAAAAGGTACCCTTTACCATCAGTCGGCGAAACACAAAGCCTTCCAGTCGCAAATCATTTTTAACATATGGTTAACATCAAACAGCCATGTAATTTTCATCACAAGAAATACGTGGTAAGGTTCAGGAAAGATGGGAGACCCTTTGCTTTTAAAAGAAACACAAACTCTGGAGAAATCATATGTAGCCCAACACTCGATACCCACCTGCATGCCTGTTGAAACTTTCGTGATGCTGTTGCTCCTACTGGCATATATGAATGCAATGCAATACTATGCAATACTGCAATGCAATACATGTTTGCAATGGAGGTACTAGACATCCTGGCAGGTCGCATTGTGTCTTACTGAAATATTAAGGGACGTGCTGAACGTCCCTTAATATCACTGGGAGTGAGAAAAGCCTCCTTGAGGAGGTTACAACACCACCAGCGAGGAACCATTCATGTTTACCAGAGCAGCAGCTGCTCCATGCCCTCAGCATCACTGCTGCAGATGAGTGCGGAGTTGGGAGGTAGCATTAGCAGCAAACATAAGTACTGGAAAGCATCATGCTGTTTTAATTTGACTGTAAATGTACATAGTGTCTGTATTAAACATCTTTTTATTATGATTTCTTCACATATAGCAAGAAGAAAAAAAAAAAATTGTTCTTACATGATTGGAGATAAATTAATGACAATACAAATATGAAGTAATTAATTCAAATATTATGAAAATAGCTCATGTTTTCTAGGGCAAAGTGGACAGATATTCCTCTCAGCCACCGATAAACTCAACAAATATCTTGTCTCTACATAGTGCCTTTATACATTTTTTATTTCTCCACTGTAATATTTTCTGATAAATGGCATGTTTTTAAACATGCATATTATAATACAGATCAGGTAATATGTGACAGGTGAAGGTGAGTTTGTGACAGATAGAGTTGTATAAAAGGAGAAATTTGTTTGGACAAATGTCACAACTAAGGCTTTTAAACTATTTTCTACTAAGTAAAACTTATATTACTAGGGTAAGGAGAGATCCATATGTGAGATATCTTCAATCACACCTCTGCCAAGGAGGTTATGTTCATGTCTGTATGTCTGTTTTTCTATATGTGTGATACCAAATCTGCAAAAAACTGTGTGACAGTTTTCGTTGAAACATGGTGGAAAAATTGAACTCGTAACAGAGAAGACCGTTTCAGAAGATTGCGGTAAAGGTGCTGAGTCAAAATGAACTTCCAGCACTGTATAACATTACAATATATATATATTTTTTTTTTCATTATTTGTCCGTTACGAATAAACTGCTTGATAGAGATGAGTGGGGCATGGAGAAACGGAGCTGCCTTGACCGAGCTTTACATTATTATCCGGGATGTAAAATTTCAGACAAACAAATTGGGAATCCTATTTACATGAATGACTCGAGTGTATCTAATCGCATCAAAACACGATATAACCGGTCGATGGCCCCACTATCTTTGTATATGACTTTTGTACATAATGTCCCACAGTAATGACATTGGATGTGCCACGATTCCTCTGC
The DNA here is from genome assembly GCA_009660295.1 of Lophius piscatorius. Lineage (NCBI taxonomy): Eukaryota > Metazoa > Chordata > Actinopteri > Lophiiformes > Lophiidae > Lophius > Lophius piscatorius. Next base: position 45,712 of record VRLP01002162.1, on the reverse strand, counting down.
CATCAATGGTATGGAAGATATTCAGATTCTACAAGAAGGAACGAAACATGTGCTAAAATTGGCCATTTGTAAACTTTATCAAACAGCATTTCCTGTCTAGCAGTGGCAACGAACGTGAACGCTCTGTTGAGATCTATGTTCTTCTTCCTTGGGGTTTCCTTTAGGGGTCACCACAGCGGATGATCTTCCCCTGTCACACCAAACAACTGCATGTCCTCTCTCACCACATCCAGAAACCTCCTTTTTGGTCTTCCATCCTGAGCTGTCCCTCTGATTGTGCTTATTTCTAATCCTGTCCATCCTTGTCAATCCCAAAGAAAATCTTATCATGTTCAACTCTGCTTCACTCACTAACATCTTGTAACCCTTTCCCTTCACTTGTGCTACACTCTTTTGTCACAAATAACTCTTTACAGTCTTTGCCACCCACTCCCACCTGCCTGCACTCGCTTCTTCACTCCTGCATCTTCTCCAATGCTACTCCTTGGATCCTCACTGTTCCTTTTATTGTTTGCAACCGACCTTCATTCCTCGTCTCTCCAGCAGATACCTCCACCCCTCCAGGATTTTCTTCCACATTCTCCCCGCTCTCACTACAGATCACAATGTAATTGTTGTCCAGTAGACTTCTGCCTGACCTCATTAGTCAGCCTGTCCATGATAATGAACAAGAAGGGGCTAAGAGAGGATGTTTGATGCAGTCCCAAATCCATCATGATCCCATCCGCCACTGTTTATCGTACACCTCGCCACTGTCATAGTGTCTCCTGCATATCTTGTACAACTCTTACATACTTCTCTGTCACTACATACTTCATCATACAATGTCACAGTTCCTCTCTCGACACTCTGTTGTACGCTTTATCTAAATCCACAACCCGACTCCTTCTGGACCTCTCTGTACTTCTCCATCAGTACTCTCAAAGTAAACATCTTTCACATCTGTAGTTCTTTTTGGCAAGAAACCAAACTGCTGCTGCTCTTTCCTAGATCTTCATTGTGTGGCTCTTCAGCTTCATACCTTTTGCTACAGATCTGTTCATCACCCTTGTTCTTGAAAACATGCACTAGTACACTTTTCTTCCATTCTCAGCCATCCTCTTACTCTCCAAGATAGTGTTTAAAAAGATACCTCCATTCCTCCACCGGTATGTCATCAGAGCCAACCACCTCTTTAAAGGTCTTTATACTTCCTTACTGATCCATCCATCCCGCCACAACTTTGCAAGGTCTAACGTAATAAACCACACCCCTTTTTTTCATAGTGTGGGACTGATTATAAATACATTTAAATAATTAGACAGTGTTTCACTGAGAGATGCAGAAGTAATAATGAAAGCAAAGAACCAAGTTGAATACGAATTGTCAAAGCAAAACTTGTGGCAATGATGCTTGTTTATTGTGTAGGAGTTGGAGTTTGAGTTATTCCAGTCAGTTTTTGCAACTTCCATACTGATTTGGTTATTGTCTGGCTCTTGTTCTCTTTAACGTCCTCCAAGTTCATGCTGTGCTGTATGCCAGTCCCTCCGCTCCCTTTCAAGCAAAGATTTCTCCCTTGTAATCCATCCCAGCTGTGGCAGATTGCATGGCCAATTAAAGAAAAACTGTTTGGCTCTCCCCAAACGAGATGACCACATGTTGCAGCACGCCCTCCCCTGGCTCCACCTTCATCCCTTATGAGACCTGACCTTTGTGAGTTCAGGGGTCATGGAGCTTTTGGTTTCTTCCGCAATGTAGCAGGGAAGAAAAACATAGTCACTGCAGACAAACACCACAATTAGCTCTGTCTCTGGTTGAGGGTGTCCAAGTGAATAGCCTCTTTGAGGTCACAAAGCTGTGTCCCATGTCCACACCTGCAATTGAGGGCAGCTTTGATTGATATGATTTACCCCCAATGCTTCCTCCTCATCTTTATGTTGAACATTCTGTGTTGGAGTGGAGGGAGTGAAGGTTGAGACCACAGGGAAACCACAGATGTGATGACATAAATTGCTTTGGATGTTGAGTTCTGCTGCTTTGATAGGATTATGGAATAACTGTCTCAAAGATTTTTGGAGGTGAGGATGGGTATGAGCTGCACCGGGTTGGGAATTGGAGACAGTGTTGGGCATTCAGACATTAGCAAGTAAGATCTGTCTGAGTCTGGTCAAATGAGGTTGTATAATAACATTTATAATGACATTGCACTAGGTGAGGAAAGGGGCATCACTGAACAAAAACAAGATAGAAAACAACAGCGGGTCAGGAGATAAGGCCATTGATATTGTCCTTTCTGTGACTCTGATTTGTGCGTATCCATGTGTGTGACTGCAGCCATGTATGCCATGGTATTTGTTTTTCTTTCTAAGCCCCGGTGGTGCCCCCTCCCCCTTCATGTCAGAGGCATGAAATTGAAGGAGAGCACTTTCTTCCCATAATGCAGAGCATAAACAGGAAATCTAATCACAGCACCACAGTGATGCAAACCCCATTGTTGTAAACAAGCATAAGCTAACAATATGAATGCAGCAGACGCATATGTAAAGATAAGAGAAAGTTCCCAGTATAGATTTGCGTCCATAAGAAACTAAAACATTCGTGATCACTGATGTCTGCTTGGTATTGTGTTGGCTAGTAAAAACAGATACAATTTAATACATGCATGTCTCTTTTTAATTTAAGACTGCTTTTGAACTTGCAAATATAGTAGGTCAATAGGTAAACAATGTATAAATACATTCCTTAAGGCGATGTTTAGTAAAAAGTATGCAAAAACACAGTATAACAATGCAGAGACTGAGTGCAGCCCTAATTCCTCGATTTTAACGTTTTTTTTTTACTTTGAAATATTCAACTGATTTTTTTTTGTCTATTGGCACGGAGCCAACATTCAGCAGCATGCCTTCTGATTTAGTTCAGGTCACCTTTTAAAGCAGTAGATCAAATGCAGAAAGAACGAGCAATGCTATCAAGCATTTGGACGCCCAAGGAAATTAAAGTAGAGCTTTATGCTAATGATGTATATGGCATGTCAAGGGCATGCATGCCTGCACTTAAATTTATGACAACACAGCCTCCTTTTTTGTTGAACAAAGAGAGAAGGGGGGCGTTAGCAGACACCCAGACGGACACAGCCACCCAAAAGAAAACAGACGCTGTTGCTGTCCCCATTACCATTTGAGACTTTGATACGAACCAGAGAGGGAAGGTGGTGGCATACTATATTAAACCCAGATCTCTCTTTCTCCGCCTCATTTTGCAGTCATCTGTGTAATAGCAAAATCATTGTGAATGAAATCAGCCAGTTGTCTCTTTCTGATTGTCCTTCTGGTAAATCTCAAACAGAGATGAGAGCAGTTCATCGGACCCGTTGTGCAAACTATTAAAGCTGTAGGCCAACTAGTCGATGGGTCTGATTCCTTCAGCATTCTTTTAAGTTCCAAAATATCCTCCCTTCTATATCTCTTCACAAATGTCAGCACCCTCACTGTTCCTCTTTTGATATATTTTCCCACCAGTATTAGTTTTTTTCTCTTTTTTTTTTACTTTGAACCAGATTTCAATTCCCTCCGCGTGTTGACAGACACTCTCATCTGGGCGACCTTGCTCTCTTCCTGTGTTTTAAGGTAGGGGAAGGTTGAAGGGGGGTGAAAGGTCAAAGGTGCTTGGTGCTGTCTCAGGCTCTGTCAACACAAACTCTGCTATGTAATACTATTTCCTCTGGATCATACTAACAGTGTAGGTGGATGAAGTGGGGTTTAGTCAAGACAGTCATTAGCTGAACTGCTGTGGGCTGACATGCTGCAGAGTGACACTTCATATTTTACCCTTCATACTGAGTTTGTGGTGCATCACAAGGCTTATCAGAGGGAATTTTAATGAACTGTTATATTACCACTCAAGTGCACATGATGGTTAACGATTCCTTTTATCAGTACACATAAAATATTCCATCGATAATTCAATGAATGAACAACAAATTCAAGTGAACAGAAGTTTGATGAACCACAGTTATGATATGACAAAATATTTCACTAAGCTACTTCATTGTATAATTGAATATGAATTCAGATTTTGTTTAATTTGTGTTGGGATGGGAGTTTGGCAAAGAAAGAGCAGCTTAATTATTTTTCTTCTAACTTTGAATCCAGATGTCCATACAGTAGACTTTCGTCATTATGATGATCCTTACAGTACAGATACAGTCACAGATCAATATCTGGATCTGGAAGATTAAAACATACTTCCAGGGAATACAGACTGTACTTCTACTAATACATAGAACAATGCTGACATTGTGTCGCCACAACAGTGTTGGAAAATTGAACTTGAGTTTGCATGGTCTCCCCTTATCCGTCTGTTTTCCCCTACCCCTAAAGTCTTAAAACATGCATTAAATATTAATTGGTGACATTATATTTTCTTAAGGTGTGAATGTGCGTGTGAATGATTGTCTCTATGTGTTGGCTCTGTGATTCTGGCAAGCTGTCCATTGTGCACCATGGCATTTCTTGACTTCAACAATATTTCCATACATCCCAGCATTAAATTCAGAATAAGAAAAAAACAACCACTGGAGTTGTTGAGGTAAAACATTGAATTTTGTGTTTGTACTCAATGGGATATAGGTCAAAAGAAGGATTTGTGTTATTCTTGTTTTACACAGCATCCAAAATGTTTGTTAAGTTTAGTTCAAAATCAGGACCCACATAGCAGACCTTAAATAACTTACTGGGATTCAACAAAAGAAGGAACTAGGAATAACACAAAATGTGTCAATGTCCACGGAAATAATCCTCCAATTGTCACAAACAAAAAAAACAAAAAAACCTAGAGGAAGTCAAAAATGTAAATTGCAAATTCTAATGAAAGGATCCAAACCTTAGAATGAAACAGGAGATCCACGGTAAAATGAGCAGGAAAAGAACAGACACAGTTGGCACTGGAGAGTCTAGGAATGAACATGGACATACTGACAAAGTGAGAAACGAGGACAATTTCAACATACATATTCATACCCCTGAGCAGTCAGGTTCAAGCTTTCAAACAAACATAGAAAAACTGAAAGGCAGGAAATTTAAATTAAAAAACATGGCAAAATTAAGTTAACTTTCAAACTAAAATAGGGAACAGCACACACATTCTAGAAATGTAACTCTTTTTGGTAATAAAGGTTAACCATTTCAACTTCCGTTTTTGTTTTGTTTTGTTTTTTACTATCAACATGTAACCACAGGGAATCAACTCAATACTAAAGCTCACCACACAGCTAGAAACACCACCTTTCCTATTATTATAAGCCAAACCCTGAAAAATCTACAGGGAATGTCAAGTTTAAATAAAAAATTTTAAGCTGCAGGTTACTTTATTGTCTATTATTTTCTTTTTTCCCAGTCTGTATTACTGAGCAGTCTTTATTAGAATATTGGCTTATACATGATAATTTACTGTAGTAATCTTAATGCACCTACATGCTTTGGAATATTGGCTGAGTCACCTTATAACCAGTGGAGGGCAGTGTGTTTTCCACCTAGGTCTTCAGTGCTATACTTCCGCAATAAAGCTTCCCTCCAATACCTTTAAAGTGAGAAAGCAGCTACAGGCTGTTGTCAGACTATATCAAAGAGACAGTAACATTGTTCTAGTGGAATAAAGCGGTTAAAACCAGGCTCAACACCTATAAGGAATAAACGCTAACTGCATAGACACACACTAGGTGGGTTTACATTGACAGCCTCATTCCGATTAGATTCGGAAAAGACGTCTAATCGGAAAGAAAATGCTGCATGTAAAAACCCCTTTACGAAATAGATTTCATTCCTTTGCAAGGAGGTAGTCATAATCCTTTTGGAAAGCCTTTCCGATAGCTAGTCGTAATGCATGTAATCGCTGTATCGGAACGCTTTCTGTTTGAGTTGTAGCTGCGCATGCCCAGCGTCGTGACGTAATGCGCTTTTTTTTCAGCGTATTGCGCTGAAAAACGGCGACTTCAAAACAGTACCTGTCTGCATTGAAGAGTAATTTATTCATGCAACATTGAAATATTTGAGAAATTTTGGACAGTTAGATGTGCGAAAAATCACTTCCGCACATGCCCTCTTTGTCATATTTTTCTTCTGGGCGCTTGTTGGCGGTCAGCACCGAACTCACCGAAGCATTATCGCCACCTTATGAACGGGGAATGTAGATCGTCTGCACACGTGTGAAAGCGTTTCCGATTAGATTAGTTGATGCATGTAAACACCAGGTCGGAAAAGATCAGAAGGCATGTACACAGGCGACCGACATTGCAATTTGGAAAGGTTTAATTCGGAAAGGAGAAAAGTTTCCCATGTAAACCCACCACTGAATCTGGACCTCATTCACACCACAACAGCAGTAACCATCTAAAGCCATCATTAATCAACATATATTAAGACACTTGTAACCCATATTAAACACCCATAATATTAATAAATAGTCCTCTAAAATGAATAATAACTTATAATAAATGCATAAATAAGTTATTGGAATGTGTTTATAAGTTTAAATGGTTAAAATGGCCCAGTCAAAGGGAACCCTGACTATAAAGACATTAAAGCATCACTGTGCCATAAATGTTTTTTTTAATAAAGATACACGATGTTGAGAACACATAAAATACTGTCATAACTTTATAAATCCTCAAAGTTTAAGACATATTTGACCTAAGCTGGTCGCCATTACTTTAATGGCACGTTGCGTTATGGGTTGATGAAAAAGCTTGATACCGCTGTTTCTTTGTAGCATTGGTGAGAGAAAAATCGATATAAGGCCGCATTGTGCAGCTTTTGGATGTACTTTCCAGTCGAAGGGCAATACAGGAAGCGATGTAAGTCTTCACAGTTTTCCCAGAGATAAGAAGAGGAGAAAACAGTGGGAGGACATCTTTTGACGTAGACAACTTCCAAAGGACCAGATACAGAGACCGAGCGCTTTATGACTTCCTAAAACAGTTTGGGTCTATTCAGGGACGAATCGCAGTAGACTCGCCTCAGTCACAATCAAGCTTACAGATTATTATAGAATATACGTACGGTACAGCCTTACAGTCAGTTTCATCCTTATTGCCATACAAGCCTGCCAGCAACTCTCAGGCAAATATTACCTACCACATTATGGCATTAGCAAGTATATACACACCTGCGGTCAGCCAATCAGCCATAAGAAATTACCTTACAGAGTTGAAGGGGATTGCTAAGCAGAGTGGCAAAGATATGGACTGTTGGCCAAGACAATTCTGGGAACCATGGAGAAAACACATAAACAAGCGAGGATGATGCTTTGAGGCTGTAGCACAGGTTAGTCCTCAGCCCAGTGCTCTTCTTCCACAAGACACCCCTGAATCTGATCTGCGCCTACAGTTGAAGATTGAGATAACCTCTAAGCCAAGTTCCTTAATACACTGCAAAACTACGGTGATAAATTCTTAGCCTACCGTCAACAACTGTAAATGAAGAGAGGCAGTGTAAATGCAACTGATTTCAATATAAGAGACCAGAAAAGACAACTAGCTGATTTGCAGTCGCAGATTTAAAAAATTTAACAAAACGAAAAAATTATCCACTCAATGAGAGCACTTCTTTGAACTGCCAGTACCAAAATCTCAGCTCAGAGAGCTAAGCCGCAAACAGTACAGCCTAACAACCGCAACATGAACAACAACCAAAGACCCTGGTATTCATTCAGATGTGGTGAAGATGGGCAACTAAAGCCCCAGTGTGAAGCTGAACCCAACCCCTCTCTTGTAGCCTGAAAAGGAAAGCTGTTAAGAGAGAGACAATCTGAATGGGAAAAGTAAAAATGGCTCCACAATGCCTTATCATTTAATCTAACATCAGTCATTATTGAATGACAAATGGGGGCTAAAACACTGACTAAGTGTCCGAAAAAGAAACACCATAACTCTCATGCTCACAGTCCAAGCAAAGGGCAGCAACCCTACCAAAAGGGCTTGTTGGAGCCCATGAGAAATTGAAGTTTCGTGTAAGCATCTCCAAGAGCTCCTTGATGCTGAAATCACCCATGAGTCCGAGTCACCTTTCTCCTCACCGATTGTAGTAGTCAGAAAAAAGAATGGCGATGTTAGACTCTGCATGGACTACCGTAGGCTCAAACTCCAAACAGTGAAGGACTCATCACTTTGTCCAATCTGGATGAGTCTATCTCAGCATTGAATGGATCCAAGTGGTTCTGTGTATTGGATCTCAAGTCTGGTTTCCACCAGATTGAGATGAGGAGTCTGACAAGCACAAAACTGGCTTCGTCTGGCCACTTGGGTTCTATGAGTTACACAGGATGCCGCAGGGTAGCACCAATGCCCCAGGCACGTTTCAGAGGCTCATGGAGTGCTGCAAGGTACAACTGAACATGAAAAGGCCCTCATCTTTATTGACGACCTGATAGTATTATCTTCAACACTAATAGAATAACAAGAAAGGCTGATGTACGTGCTCAACACATTCTGTGAAGCACGTAGACCATATTATATCTGAAGAAAGGCATTGAAAAAGAACCTGAACAGATGTCCGCCATTAAAATTTGGCCAAAACCGAGCAATCTGAAAGAGCTAAAAACTTTCTTGGGATTCTGCAGTTATTACTGCCGATTTATAAAAGACTACTCCAAGATTGTTAAACCACTCAATGCACTCACTGCTGGATACCTGCCGGGGATTAAACACAGTAACCCCAAAGTGAACATGGTGAAATACCATGACACTAAAGACATCTTCGGTGTCAAATGTTAAACTGAATGCCAAGGAGCATTTGAGACTGTGATCAATAAGCTGACCTTGGATTCACTTGCCCCAAGCTATCCTACATCCTACACACAGATGCGAGCACTGTAGGGTTAAGTTCTGCCCTATATAAGGACAACAAAGACAGACACACTGAAACCAGATACCCAGCTTACAAATTAGAATGCCTTGCAGATGGGCAGTCATGGAGAAATTCCAGGACTATCTGTATGAAAGTCCATTCCTCATGGACAGCAACCCATTAACATACATCCTCATGTCTGCTAAGCTTGATGCTAAAAGCTACAGGTGGTTAGCTGCTTTGCCAACATTCGACTTTCAACTGCCATACAGAATAGGAAAACAAAACCAGGATTCAGATGGACTGTCAAGACGCCCACACAATGCACTGACCAATTACTTAAAGTCACAGAAAGAGATGTAAAGGATAAGGTCGTTTGCACAAAGGCACCTGTCTGAGCCTGAACATTCCAACTTGACGACCGAGAGCATAATCAAAAATCAAAACTACCTGTGAGAAACATTTGGTCCATTGCATTGACCAATGACCTGCATGGACATTGCCTTGTACCACCTTAATGATGTCACTTGCTCATCACCCAAAAGCCAGGACACATGGGCATGAACTGTACTTTAGACCTTGTCAGAGCACAGTTCTATTGGCCCAAAAACAGCTGACGTAGAAGGAAAAATCAAAACCTGTCACCGCTGCATACAACTTAAATCCTTCCCTGAAAAAGCAGCAACACTGGTTAATATCACAAGACCCCTTGAGCAGCCTTGTATGCCTGGATTTTCTAATGGTAGAACCAGACTCAAGTAACAACATAGACTACACTGCATATTCTACAAAATATGCAGTGGCCGTTCCAACCCATGGACCAAAAGGCCAGAACAGTGGCTAAAGAGCTAGTGGGACCAATTCCTTTTAGTTAGTTCTGGTTAGTCTGGGTTAGGAATGTCGTCCTCAGGCGCAAACATATGTTAGCAGACATTTGGGAGTCAGATTGGTATGTTGTCCTGAGACAATGGCTGGAGAAGGTCCACGAAGGAACCTTCACCATGACCTCCAGCTGCCATGCGGTTTCCTTCCTGTGATCTCAGTAGAAAGTCAATTTGACAAAACAAAGGCAGCTGGGTGGCCAAGAACACAACGGCATCCAAAAAGAGACAGCTTAGGCGATGTTGATGGAAAGGAAACTACATACTACATAATGTCAAATTAGACTCCTTATCTTTCTTTAGAAATAGTAAAATAACGTAGGCGTAGGTCGTAGGCGAGTACAGTAGTGCTGACAGGCTGCCAAGTTCTATTCTCCATTAATTTGTTGAAAATGACAGTCAGCAGAAGCAGGAGTTATGAATGAAGAGCCGTCCTCATAAAAAATACACGTAGGATGAGCTTACCTTGAGAACAAAGCTCACTTGTATGAGCTCACTGGAAGCAGCAGGGATAGAAGCGTAAAAAATGAAATCAAGAAACGGATGTGGATAGACTGTTACACTAGAATACCCAAGACAAAGAGTTTCAATTAAAATATTTTTAAATTATGCATTTTTTAAAAGTTTTTAGACACTTTCTGGGCCAGAAGAGGATGCTTTGCTAGCCCTGATGTCTGTTCACTACAGCGTGATCAATGTCACCTGAATGTTTTGATGACATGACAAATTTTGTGATGAATACACCCCATCTGGAAATCTTGCATATTGCTCTATGACCCCACCCATCAAAATATGCTGCAAGGTGTTTGGTATCTCTTTTCCCTGTGATTAATTGGCCCTAAACATAACAGGGCCCAACAAGCAGTTGGTTTCCCTGGTAGCTCAAAGCAGGCTATATATGTGCTGGTATGTGTCTCACCCTTCAACCCTTTTAGTAAACCCAAATAACGCCTCATCATCGGTTGCTAGTGTGTGTGTTTGTGTCTGTGTGTGTGTATACTTGTGGCTGGTTGGTTGGATATTTGTGTGCGAGAGTATGTGTTTTTAGTATGAGTATGAGGGACAAACGAGAGGTTGGAGCAATTTGACAGAAGGGACTATGTTTTCCTTTCCATCGCCAGGAGAATGGAAAAATCTGGGATGTAATGACTCTCTCCGTGAAATAGGAGTTGAATCATAGTAATCATTAAGGGGCGACCACTCTCAAATATGCACATGGTCACACATGCACAATACTCAATTATAGGTATGCTGTGTATCAATAGCTGCTTTGTCCAGAGCCATTTTTCCACTGTGAAATCATGCTCGATAAAATTCATACAGAAACATCCAATATTACAAGAAACAAAGCTTATAACGTTTTCAGTAATTTTGCAAAAGACAATATCAAAGACAAGATCATTTTAAATTTCTTATGGCTATGTTTGGGACATAAGGTCACCAGTTCATGTATATTATTGTGGATGTTTGTTCATAGTTGTGACAGTAATGGATGCGCAGTGGAGTGGTCCTGGTTGTCTGATCCTCCTTTTTCAGAGATGAGCACTAATGACTGCTGAGTCTGACAGCCAGCAGCCCCAGCTGCTGCACACAGGTTGTTTTTTCCTGACTTATACTCATCATACCCAATGTCTGGTTTGCTCTCTCTTTTCCTATGCGGTCATGTAAGCTGATGGTCTCAAGGGTGAATCCACCATATGGGTTTGATAGCCAGAGATGTCTCTCTGTCATCGTTGTATTCGACTATTTTTTGTCTCTCGTTTCATCCCAGCTGTCCACTTTTCACCCCCTCATTCTATCTGTACCCCCACCTACTTGTTTCACTGTCATTTTAACCTTCATTCTATGTCTGTCTGTGCCTGTCAGTCTTTCCCCGCCTCTCTACTTTTTACTTTCATCATGGCTCTGTGTTTCTGCTGGGGTGAGTGTTGATAGCTGCCTTATTTTCTCCCAGCCCTGTTTTTATCTTCTTCTTTCGCCCTCCTGGCCCATATCCTCCCATCCTCTGTTCCATCGCCTGGTTCAAATCAGACGGCCCCACATGACCAAAAAGGCAGTTTCTACAAGGACAAATAACCTCGCCATTGACATTTCTTAACCACTGTGCTTTCATCCCACTGCTGTTATTATTGAAGGACATTTCAAGGTCAGACAAAAATTACACACTTCACTCTTAACACACAATTAAACTGTTTTATATATTAATTAATCAGGTAATTTTATCTCATGAGTCATAAAAATGTCGTCAGACAATTTCTAATGCAACTAGTGGTGCTTAAAGCTATGTCCCTTTTTAAATGTACAATAAATTGTCATTAGTACTGTAGTCATCTTAAGTTCGTATGCGTCAACTTGTTAACATCATTACATTGCTACTCTCTCTCCTCAATGATGAGGTATAGCTCATAAAATATTTTTATCCAATCAGATTTCCCCCCTAGTTTGTCCCTGAATGAAAAATCTGAGGCCTCCGGGAATGCAAGTGAATCTCCTATGTATCTCGTATTTTTAATCCGATTTCCATTTTGTCGGTTCATGTTGGGTGTGTTCGTATTGCTATATTTCACAGAATACATGTGCAAGACCGGAGAGTAGGCCATTTAGCTAACTGACACCAAACATATCTATCTCATAATGCAGCAACATTTATGTATTATTTAAAATTTCTATTTGTAAATGGTAAATGGACTGTTCTTATATAGCACTTTTCTAGTCTGTTCGCCCACTCAAAGTGCTTTTACAACATGGGTCAGCATTCACCCATTCACACAAACATTCATACAGGGATGATAGAGGCTGCCATGCAAGGCGCCAACTGCTCATCAGTACCGGTTATATAAGATGGCTAGCACTGAAGGCCTAGATGTGAAATGCACATCCTGTCATTGCAACTATTGCATTCTACTTAACCATAATGGAAACAAGTGAGTTGGGGTGATCCTTAGATTAGCCATCAAGTTATTTGAGGAAAAAATAATGCCGTTGAGAACAGGTATGAGTAGATGAAACTTACAATAAAGAATTCCTACATTGTTACAAATTGCTTAATTATATTTATTTATGACATTTGATTCTAGGCCTTCATCAGACCTACATGACACAAATGGTCAGTCGCACTGATCTGACATACTGTAGAAATTATAACAAGGAATATTTTGACCTTCTGAGCAGTGGGCTTGAAGTGCCAGTGATTCAGGGTTTTGCTCAAGGACCCTACAACAAGTAGACCCTGGTGGTATTTTAACCGGCTACCTTCCAATCTGCCTTTTGGGGGACGGCCGCTCTACCCACTGAGCTACAGCAATTATCTAATTGCTTTCATCCATGAAAGGAGAGAAAGACTGCGGGGATAAATTTGTGAAGGAAAAGTCTCAGCTGGAGTCACCAGAGACATTTTTGTTGATTCTAAAACCTTTTCATGTCTGAATGCTTCTTTAATAATAATAATAACAACACATTTTATTTGTAACACACTTTTCATTTGTTACAAATCTCAAGGTGCTAAAGATTAAAAGCAGGAGCATTAAAGCGTAAAAGGAGCGTTAAAATTCAACATTATTAAAAAGTTTTCTGAAAGAGAAATGTTTCTAAGCCTCTTTTGAAGGTTTCAACTGTGTGCGGAGGCCTCAGGTGGTCTTGAAGTGAGTTCGAGGGGCAGCAGAGCAGAAGGCGCGGTCTCCTATGGTCCAGAGCTTAGCTCTGGGGGGATGGAGGAGGTTGCCATTTCGGGTTGATGTTTGCTGGGTGAGCAGTTCCTTGAGGTACAGTGGAGTATTTCCATGGATTCACTGGTGGGTGAGGAGAGATATTTTATAGTGGATCCTGGAGGAGACGGGGAGGCAGTGAAGGGCATGAAGGATAATAATAATAATACATTTAATTGATCAAATCTCAAAGTGCTACAAAGTAAAAGCAGATAAAAGCATCAATAAAAATTAAAATACAAATAATAACTATATAAAAACCTGACCAAAAAGCAGATGGGGTTTATATGTTGATGTTTACGCCCTCTCATCAGGATCCTAGCAGCGCCGTTTTGTGTGTGGTGGAGCTTCTGCAGACTCTTGCTAGGGATCCTGATGAGAGGCACGTTGCAGTAATCCAGACTGGAGGAGACAAAATCATGAACGAGTTTTGTGGCATCGGAAAGGCTGGGTATGGGACGGAGTTTAGCAATGTTCTTGAGGTGGAAGAAGAATGATTTGCACAGATGTTTGATATGGTTTTCAAAGGTAAGGTGAGGGTTCAGTCTCACAACAAGGTTGGTTACTGTTGATGAGGGGGCCGACAAGAATTGCTTCACTTTTGTGCTCACCAAAAATGGTTGCCAACCGTCCTGTTAAATATTCTTTCCGCATCTAAAGCGGCCAGTCAGAGGCTGCATGGATAGTGCTAATTGGTGTGTGATTTGACTTCCCCACTTTTTGGTCAAAAATAACTGTTATTTAATCAATCTTATGAGGCTTTAACTAGCTAAGTACCGTTAGCTTGTCATTACAATGACTTCTGAGAGTTTGTAATAAATCTCAAGGTTGATCTAATATGATCACAATTTTTATTAAGTTAGTTATTACTTAAGTTGTGAGCCAGATGTCCATTATCATAGCAGCTGGGAAGAAAATGCAGAAATACAGTCATGGAAATTTGGTGAAAAGTTCTGTATTAAGGAAATTCATATGAAAAGGTGGATACATGAGAAATTCATATTGACTCTGACTGTGCAATGGATAATGAAGCTTTATAGGAAGGCTTATTTCACTAAGGCAATAACTTTGTCTAAAGAATGCTTTTGAGATGAATTTATCTCATGAACACACTTTTGAGAGAGAGAAAGAGAGAAAGGGAGAATGTGCGTTGACGTTTTAAGACTTTGTTGTTTTTTGATTAACACTGAGATTCCCCACAAAAACCTCAACTGAGCTCCCAGATTACTCCCGTTAGCCTGTTGATATCCAGTAAATGTTTGTTATGTAAGTCTGTAAGATTTTCATAAATAAACAAAGGCTATCCAATAAAATGATGACTAATTGGTTTTTGGATGTTGGATCTTTTAGGAGTCCTTCTGTGCAGGGTTTGTGTGTTCTCCACATGTTTGCTTGGATTCTCTCCGGGTACTCCAGCTTCCTCTCACAGTCCAAAAAACATTCACTGTAGGTGAGTTGGTGAATCTAAATTGCCCGTATGTGTAAATGTGAGTGAGAGTGGTTGAGTCTTTATTTGTCAGCCCTGTGATAAGCTGGCATTTTGTCCAGAGTGCACATCACCTCTTGTGAATGTCAGCTGGGTTAGATTGAATGATACATTATAAAATTGGCCAAATCAATCTTAATTAATTTTTTCTTTGTTTTTTGATTGCTTGTTTTTTCAGATTTCTCATATTTGTTGGGTATCAAAATATGTAAACACAAAAATATCTAAGACTATTAACACACATCAGCATCATCATTGAAGAGTTGAGCTTTCCTCTGTCGAGATCCATCATGTTTTCCCATTTTCTGGAATGCGTGTTCTCTCAGTCCGACATCAAAGCGACAAGGAAAGAAAAACACCCTCTGTTCTCATGTTAGACCACTACAGCTAAAGCTAGAGTTACAGTCCAAAATACAGCCTGGGAAAACAAATGACATCTTTTTAAAGCTTGAAATCCAGGACAGCATTTCTTTCTCCCCATTCTCTTCTAGTTTGGATCAGGATAAATCCATCAATGTCAGCCCCATACTTTGTGCCGGCTGTTCAGCCCGGCTGTGATTTGATGGCTTCCATATGAATGGGTATCCTCTTATATTATAATGGGAACTGCAATCAGGATCAGTGTTTGAATGGTGGCTGACATCCTGTCATAAACCACATGTAAGAATGAGAAAAACAGACACTGAAATCATGTATAGGCATTCATGCTCGTATTTGCTCAATCCAGCCAAAAGTGTGACATACACGCACACAGAGTACACACCCTGTCCAGCTTTGGCTGTTGCTTGCCATTCTTTATCTTTATCTCGTATTATTGGTTTGCCATCAGCGTTGGGTTAAGCAGTTGAGACTGAGATAGTTCTGTAGACGGTGCTTTCAAGGTGTGGTGAAATGACCCTGCCGTTCCCAATCCCAGCTGAAATCCATCAGCTCTGTCGCTGTTGGCACCAAAAGAAAACTGAGGAGACGGACAAACGGGGATCAGCTTGACAGGCATTTGGAATAATTTGGAGAGTGTCACAGACACCAAAAGCTATCAAAGATATAGATTCCATGGTAATGAAACACTGAATAAAGAATGCTGTAAGCAGAGGGCTACTGAAAGCAATGAAAAACAATACACTGTTATGAGAATGGAAAGCTTGAAGGTTATTGGATTTTGGCCGTTGTTAAATGGCTAAACACTGTAACCACACTAAGAAAAGGTCAAGTGTGTTATAAACAAACTGAAACTGTTCCGGACGGATAGCTGTACGAGTATAAAATAGAGGAATGTTTTCATTCTAGATTATATACAAATGTACATAAAAAAAAAATAAAAAAAAGGAAAAGGACAGTGTATCCCAATGTAGTGGGTGGTGGGGGGAAAAATAAAGTTGTTTGAATTGAACTATTTAACTAGAGTCAATTTATCAATGAAAATAAATAAAATCCCTTTATATTTTTGGTCTACAAATATGCTTCATTCTTTGGATTCATGTCTTTTTTTGGTGTAATACCTGGATGTGATTAAAACTTGTGTTTGTAGTCACAAAATTATTTCAGTATTTCATTAAATACCTATACAGAACATACTGTATGTGATGAAAATCAAATCCAAACTGGTGCTGTATTATAAGTCTTCTTATCAATATCCTCATTAATTAAGACTTTGACCTCTGTTATAATGTGTATATGATTATTCAATGCTTGAATAAAGTCAGTCAATCAGTCTATCTGTCTGTCTGTCTCTCTATCTAGCTATCTAGATATATATCTATCTTCACATAAGGCATGAGATATGAAGGCTGATATGGAACTAAAAAAAATGCATATATAGTTGGACACTTTCATTCCATTCATACTCAATCAGTCCCTCCAGGAAAGTTATGATGTTATTGCAATAGTAGATACAACCAATCTCAGTGAAATCTGCACAACCTTGCAATTTTGTACATATCAATGCAACGTCTGCAAATTTGACCAACCATTGTAGTTTCCCACAGGATTTTACAAAAATAGCAATGGCAAAGTATTGATACATTACTTCAGAATGGAAACAAAAACTTAGTTCAAATCATTAAATATACAACTAAGGATTTGTTGGTGTTACCTTTGTGTTTTCACCCTATACAGCCTTACCAACAATTGAATGTTGTTTTACTTGATTCTCAGCAGATTTACGCAAAAACTATAAAATTCATGAGACTTAGGGGAGGTTGGGTCCTGTGTCAGAAAAGACCCTAAGGCTGGGAAATTCACTGAAAATAATTATAAATTGTCATTGAAAACCTCCAATCATCATGATGTTATTCAGGAAAATCAGTCCTTTCCCCGATATGTTTGCAAACCGTGCCTGAACATTGATTGCTCAGGCGTGTGGCTCAAGCCTGACCAACGATCCTGGCTTATGGTGCATGCAGAGCAGGATAGATGAGTAGAGCACTGACACTGAGCCAAAAGATAGGTTTGGACACATTCTGGCTTTAGAGAAGATAAGAAAAAAGAAAAACAAGTCAAGCCTAAACACTGCATAAAAAACAATTGGAAGGCCCACAGGTAACACCACCTTGTTGTTAACAACTTGCAAAATAATCACATTGCTGAGTATAAAGCATAGGTCTTGTTCTTTTTATGAAACCCCATTGTTTTGAGATTTCAAATATACGTTAAGTGTCTGTCATACAACTTATTCAGTGGCCCTCTGTTTCTGTTTATTCAGATTTTTGCTTGAAATATTTATAATAATTTATTGTCTATTATATGTAATATTTGAAATATATATTTTTTTAAATACTGAATTTTTGACTGAATTTTTGTCACTTATATTGCCATCAGTTTAAAAAGCCACATAATGAAAGTGAGTTTTAATACTTTTTAAGGAAGACACCGTGTTTGGCTGCTGTAGAAAATCAGTTACAAAGTTTCACTATAAGGGCTTTGACAGCAAAGACCTTCTTCTTTGCTAAGATAAGCTCTGCAGCACCAAAATCTGAGATCAAATAATGCAATTTTAATGTGTTTGTGTTCACAGTTAATGGGACTTTATTACACTAGTCAAGGTCATATTTGTAAATATTGTGTTTTGGTTCAAGTGAGTGTGAGATCGGTTTGGTCAAGTTGGTCCAACACTGTTGTATGAGGATCTGCCGTATCTCCCTGACACACTGCCAAATCTGGGCCATAATCACAGCCTAATTCGCACACCCATAAATCTTTACCCTCAGCCTCGGATGTCAGCTATATCCACAAATACACACTCCAGACACACGCATTATGTCCATCATAAACTACTGCCAGAGGATATTTTCAAAAATTAATCCCAAAACGCCAAAATTTGAGGTTTTTGAAGTGGATGTGGAAGTGAAACAGCGGGATAGTTTAATTATACTTTGCTTGAAGACTGCCAAGGTCCACAGGGATTTTCAAAAGTATTCAGACGGCTATAAAATTAAGTCCTGCTAAAAACATAATATAATGAAATAGGGGGTTTCTGGGAAAAAAAAGATCACATTCTAATGCATTTTACATGTGACGTTAAAAGAGAATGTGCATGCCCTGGATATGGCTTAAAACATCAAATCTCTTGCAGGATGTATGTTCATCTGTTTATGACGCCTATAGTGTTACAACACCCAGAATGGACCACTGGACTGATTACTTTAGGATTAAATTGGCTGTAGATTTCACTGCTAAGGTTATAAAATGTTGGCATGCCTTATACTTGTATGGCTTTGAAACATTATCCAGTCACTATTTCTCTTCCTCCTTTTTTTTTGATAACTGAAAGAGAGCAAGATGTGATATTTAGGAGAGGGTCTGCAAGGGGGACAGAAATGTTCTGAAAGTAAAGCAGTAAAGGGGACCTGAAACGTTTCTTGGCTTGTCTCACCTCAATCGATATTCAGAACATTTAGAAAGATTTATGATGGTATCATCAATTATTTAACCATGTGTAAAATTGATTTATTGCTTTGAAAAGCATTTTTTCAATCCTCTGTCTGGAGTCATAGCGGGAAAAAATGACCTGAAAAGAAAACTTTTTGTTTAATATGTGCCCTTAGTATAGTCCGGTGCTGCATGTAATCAGTTAAGGCTAACAGAGGAGACCATTACTGTGTCCCACATTCCAGAGTTTCACACGTTGCATTCCCAGTTTGAGAGTAAACAGTAAGTATATTCACGCTAAAGAAGTACGTCAAATGTAGTAAGCTATGGGTACATGGATGGCAAACTTAAAACGGC
This sequence comes from Lophius piscatorius, assembly GCA_009660295.1. Lineage (NCBI taxonomy): Eukaryota > Metazoa > Chordata > Actinopteri > Lophiiformes > Lophiidae > Lophius > Lophius piscatorius. Next base: position 26,598 of record VRLP01002162.1, on the reverse strand, counting down.
CTAAATGTTGAGCGTGTTTTGATTAAAATATTGGAATCCTCTCTAAACCATTCATATCTCCAAAAGTCGGGGATATTATAGAATCATGATGGAAGGCGGTGCTAACAAGAAGCACAGGAGCTGTTTGTCAGAGTATGTGTGGGTAAGAAGTTTACAAACAGTCCACTAGTAGACGTATTTCCCGTCTTCATGCTTCGGTGGATTTGGTTGCCTGTCAAGTTTGTTGAAGTTATCAGGGCGGCACCGTTCTGAACCGAGAATGTAGTGAGGACAAGATCATCCCCTCTATCCACACAAGCAGTGATGTTGGTGATGAGAGGAGGAAATCTATTATCCAGTGTTGGCCGTGGCCATCTGTGAGGTGGGGTCATGTCACAGCTTTCACAATAATGGAGTTTTGTGGTTTATTCAGAGACAACCTAGATGGCGTTTTAAATCAAAGTTCAAATTTTCGTATTTTCTAGGCACCAAACAGTAAATAACAGATAAAAGGATAGTCCATAACAAAAGCTTAATCTTTTATGTAAAAAGCTTACTTTTACTTTAAAGCTTGTGGGGCTAAACATGTCCTTTAGCCCCACAGACAACAGGACACATTTATTCATTAATTGTTGAAAGCATATGTTGCTCGACTGCCAGCCTTCATTTTCTTGGGAGATTTAACTTGCAAATTGAAATCAGCATTTCTATAGAACCTAAATCTAAACATATAATGTTTCATTACAGCCTTTGTGAAAATAAAAATATACTGCATAATAACAAAATGATTTTTAAAAAGTCTCTGTTGCATGATTAAGCAAAGCAATCAGGGTTATGTTAGAGAACAAAGTTTATTTTGGATTTCTCATCATCATGCCCTCCATTCTTGGATTAGTTAGGTTAACAAAGAAAATCCATCCATATGTCCATTTCAGTGAAACGGATCATCAACCGGTGATGATGCGGATGTTTGTCTCCGGGAGCTGTTAGCTTAATTTTTCTCCAGTGTGAAATCTGTCAACATTTACAACAGCCCAGGCCAGAATGCAGTTATGACAGACATAGTACTTTAACTAATCCATTTACAAAGATAGATAATGAGAAATGGATTAGTTAACATTCAAAGCAGTAGAGAAAAATACACAAAATTATTACAAATATCTCTGAAAATGTACTGTATACAAAACATCATCCAACACGGCTGTACAATTAAACTGCTACCAAATGAAGGTGAGGAATTAGCATCATCTGCGAGCGTTGCAGAAGAGGAGAAAATAAGAGAGAATGAAACCTAAAGAAGAGTGAACTCCTCCTCCACCCTCGTCCTCCTCCTCCTCCTCCTCCTCCTCCTCCTGTCCCATTGCTCTCCAACACATTAATTGAGTTTGGATGGATTGGAGATCGATGACGGGGAGGCCCTTCGATAGCTCAGCGGTAAGAGAGATTAACATTTGAAATCAATTAGTTGTGTGTCTGCAAACTCTTACCTCAGAGGGAAGGGAAAATCAATTAAGGAAATTAAAAGTTGAAGCAGCGACTAGAATGTCATTTTCAACGAGCTTCTTCGCTTTCATCTCAGACAGAGCTCGATCTCTGAGTGGCACTGAGGATCAGATGGTGTTTTTATCTTGATTCCTTAGAAGAGGTTCCATGGAGAACTTCAGCGGAAGTGACCTTTGAACTTTTCGCCTTGAAAGTGAGAAACTCTCAGGAACAGCTGGATCAAAGGCTGCTTAGAAGACACACACAGATGCACTGAGATGATATAAAGCCATAGTTCAAAACTCTGCTGTGTTCAAAGAATAAATAAATCCATCATTAAGAGTGTTTATACAGTGGACAGCATAAAACGTTATTGTTGACATGGAAAATAGAACTATTACTAGTCGGAATTTTTACAATAGACTGGATCTCCTCACAAAATTAATCATGCAAGATCAACATAGTTTTGAGCCTCATATTCAAAAACCACCTATATATATATATATATATATATATATATATATGTATATATATAAGCCGGGAACTCCGGCTTCCTCCCACAATGCAAAAACATGTGATAGAGCTAAATTGTTGACACTGAAATTGCCCATAGGAGTAAGTGTGACTGTAAGTGTGTGTGGTTGTAGATCTCCATTTATCTGCCCTGTGATGAACTGGCGACTTGCCCAGGGTGTACACCGCCTCTCGTCCAATGTTAGCTGGGATAGGCTCCAGCCCCCCGTGACCCTGAACAGGATAAGCGGTAGATAATGAATGAATGATATATATAAAATATATACATATACACAATTTGTATTTGTATTTTCTTCCATTTCACAAAATACCCATATTCAGAGTGTTTGGTGTCAGAAATCTGCTGCAGCTGCTCTATGGCTCCTAATGGCTCAGGAGAAAAGGCAGACATTAATTTATAAAGGCACAGATATATGCAGCATTAATAGATAGAGAGGTTAGAGGTATGGAGGTTAGAGGTATGGAGACAGTCTCTTTGATGATGGTTGTCTTCTCTGCCCGTTAACAGACCACACAGTGAAATCAGTGCAAATCATCGTCAACTCTACGGGGACTCATCAGCAAGGGTCGGAGGTCAGCTACTGACCAAACAGCAAGAGGAGTAGATGTACAAGGTGAAGGTGAAAGACCAAATTATAATGTGATGACAGTTGGTGAACAGATGAGCACATATATACTCACATTAAGGGATACACATGTTCAGCAATGTCACATAATTAGATTCAGTATAAAATAGTAGAAAGTCTTTATTGGTCCTGAATGTCTGGCACTGCGACTAAATGTGTCATATGTAGTAAAAGTGAATGCAGCGCCAGAAGATCATTTTTTAAGCTTCTTTGTTCCTTGAGCCTCCTGTCAGTTGTCCTACCAACATGCTTTTCAGATAGAGATCAAGTTCTCCTTCTTGCTACTGCCGTGTACACTGATCAAAGGTGTGAAGGCAAATATTTGATTATTGCAGATACACCATACTGTTAGATGGCTAACTCTGACCAAAGCTTAGTAGTAAGGGCCTCAAGACCGCCTTCCTGCGGTGGTTCTGCTGCCTTCCCCACTTTTAGAGTGGTTTTAAAGCCCTATTTGCACGGGACTAGTATTACCTGATGACCGGAGGTAGTAGAAATAACTGTGGAGGAAATCGGTGATATTACACCCGTGTGAGTGCCTGTGGTTTGTAGAGCAAAAATTCCATCAAAAGTTACCTACCATATTTGCCTATTACAGAAGTTGTTGTGTTTGGCGAAATTACATCTTAGTGATTTGGGGGCAGAATTCATGGTGGTTGGGTTGGATATTATGTAATACTCGCCGGACAGCTAAGATGCATTTGAAGGTTAGAACCAACAAATCACATTAGTTCCAGCATCTCGCTGCATTCTTCATCGTGATCCAGCGCTACGAATTGTCACAGAAGACGATTGGGTGCGAGTTCCGTGCACTCTGCACCGTCTGCAGAAAAGGCAGGTACAGTTTACATTGTCAGGATACCCAGTGTGCACTGGCTATTGCATGCTGTCTATTTCATCGTGCATGTTTCATGACTATCGCCTTATTTCATCTTTTGTATATGATATGAACTAAGGCATCATCTATTCTGTGTCCCTTCATTTAGGTTGAAATCGGTCTTGTAGTACAAGCACGCAATGACGAAATAAAAATAATCTATTGAAGTACAGAGCCTGTTTGGAAAATACAGCACAAGGAGTAGAAAGTAAGGATAATGTTGTTGAAAAAAGTCAAGTACAGATTCCCTAAAACTACTTAAGTAGAATATTTGTACTTCATGTCCTCCGACCTCTGGAGCTGCTTTCTTAAAAAAATACGGTGACACAAAAATCACATTTCAAATTTATTTGGTAACATAGAAATTACATTTTTGCTTGAATTGATAAATAAAAATATATTTAATATGAATGAGGTTCTGATCAAGAGACTCAGCTGCTGTCTAAAGCGCTCTGTTACGGGTAGTGTAATAATATGAAACATGGAGAGCTGTGGTCCAGAGAGGTGCCTCCGGCAGAGAGTTAAAGGTTATTTGATCGGTGTACTCAGGGCACTGGGGAAGTGGCAGGTAATTACATTTTGAGGCTTATCTGAAAGATAGTATGGATGCAGTATAATTTTTTCACGAATCCTACTAAGGCAACGAAGAAAACCTGTCACGGATCATACTATAGTCTTGTCAGGAGTATGTATAAATGCACTTATATAAATAAATAGCTTTTGCCAAATAGAATCATTCTGGGAGCTTTCGGTTGCAAACTTTTTAAAACTGGTTCCACAATGTAATCTTTTGAAAATACCAAAATTACCAATGTCATGTAAACACGCAAAACTATTTTTGTGATAACTGTGAAAGGGCACACCTGGTTCTGGCATCGCCAGACAGAACTGCAACCATCACGGACTCATCTCATGTGTATGCGGGCACATTTGGTGATTCTGTAATGTTGACTTTGGAAAGTTACACTGTCGGCCCCGCCACGACCCTGAACAGGATAATGTGTGCACCAGGATTGCTTTCACAATTTTGTTCTATGAACGGTGAACCTTTTAAAAAACATGGGAATGTTTTTTCCAGTTTCAGGACTGTGGTTTACAGTTTCAGGAAAGCAACACTAAATTATTTTTTACAAACTGTTTATTTGACTCTACACATTGACAAACATAATCTTCTTTTGAGACACCAGAAGATGCATTTACATTCTAAATAACAATAAAGGTAAAATCATATTTAGAAAACAAGAAAGGTGACCAGAGCTCTGACATTCTTCGTGTTACTGGTGACCATCTTCTATCAAACCTGTCCATCCGGGGATGGAATATCGTTGTCATTTTCTCCATCTGAAAGCTGTTCTTTAGCCACTATCGCCAATTTTGTACGCCGGCGGGCCACAACATCAGCCATGAAACTTTTATCATTTTCCTTTCAATTAAAAGCAGGATTCTCAGTAGATACTTAAAGTCTGTATTTATAGTTATATCTGGGAGTCTACCCATTAAGTTTTGGACCAAGACAGAAATTTTTTGTCACTTTGATCTCTTTTTGGACATTCTCCCAGAACTCTGCGATCTTTGGGCAATCCCAAAATATGTGTGTATAATTGCCCACCAAACCTAAGTCCCCCAACATAACTCAGATCTAAAACCGTATTTGAGGTGATCAATGGAGTTTATGACCTGCTTTATATGATTCCTCCCATTCTTCATCCGTTATATGTTTGTTTTCAGCTCCCAACGTTCTTAAACATCCATATTATTATCATTAGATTTGACATCATCTCCTTATTTGTTTACCCTCTGTATAGAGCATCAACAACACCTCTCTTTTAGCTGGTTCTTCATAGATATTTTCCCATTCCTGTAGGAATTTTCCCATGGGATGATAAGTTGTTCCCACGAGTTATTATGTCTTGGGCACGAGATACATCTGTTTTCTTCCATAACACGATGGTGGCTTCATATAAAAGCCATGTAATGTAATATTTAAGTTCAAACTTTCTTCTCACTGCTTTAAATCAATAAATGCAAAATGAATCTTTGGTTTGTGCACAATAACCCTGCATACAGGTATTTCTAACGCATTTCAAACAAAACTTCATGAATTAATATTTATATTTTATGAACATACAAAAAAAAAGAACCAACCTTCCAGTTCTCTGTTTGATTTACTGTGAGATAAAGTGAACAGGCCTTCATCTATTCTAGACGGACAAAGACACCGAGCCATATCGCGGCCTCACTCTTGTCATACAGTGGAGAGTCTTTCCAAACAGGGATGTGGGCTAACAGAGAGCATTATGGGATGAAAAAGAGGGGCAGGGGGCAAGAACGTAAGAGGATATGAGAGTAGAAAAAGAGCTGGAAATGAGGAGATGGGATGAGAGGGGCCGAGTCGAAACAGGGTGGAGAGACTGAGAGGTGAGAGGAGGTGGGGATAGATGAAGACAAGAATGGAGTGCAGAGAAGAAATCTCATCTTGTCTCAATGTATCCGCACCTGAGAGCAATTTGTCCGCCAATTTTGGGAGCTTAATCACATGAATGAAGTGTATGCACACAAACACTCACAGAAATACACACACAGCAGCGGCATTCACAGCGTCTGGAGATAGTTAGACACGCGGATGATGTCTTCTGGGAAAGCTGCAGGGGTGTTTGAAGAGATACCCAGCTCTCCACGACTCTGCATGCTAGACAAAGGAGGCTCTCTCATCTCTTGAGCAGCTTGTGTAAGTATGTGTGTGTGTAAGTGTGTGTGTGTGTGTGTGTGTGTGTGATTGTGACCCGGGCTCCTCAATCTTCTGACATACTGAGTTTTTCCTTCTTCTTTTTTTGTCTAATACTCCACAGACTCTCTTTCATGGTCTCGGCGCAAAGCTTTTTCCCCTCTCCTCTTTTTCTTCTTTCTTTCTTTCTGCTGAAGTAGCTTGGGTGGAGTTCCACTTTGTGGGCAAGAGTGGCACGGAAATAAAGAAAGAGTGAAAGAAAGACTTGCCTTGCTTCCCTTTCTTATCTGCGAGTCGGAAACAAGGCATTAGCCGCTGGAGAGCAGCCAACGCTGGCTTTATATGATTGGCTTATATTAAAAACTGGCCTGAGATCAGATGAGACAAGATGATGAAATGAACATTTGAGATGGAGGAGATGGAACAGGAGGAGGAGAAGGCTCTGTGAAAGGGGAGAGAAGCAGGAGGAGGGAGTTTTGCGGTGAGGAGAGTTTGTTTAAAGCGCTGAGTTGTTATTGCAACGGGCGGCTCAGGAATGCAACCACTCACTACTCTGACCAAAGAGCGAGAAAGAGTGAAAAGCAAAGGAAAGTAGGGGAGAGAGAGAGATTGGTAAACCAGAGTGCGACTGGGCTAACAACATTATGTCATCATGACTTTATGATCTGCTAATAACCAAATCGTATTGAAGAAAAACACTCTGGTTTCAATGCCAGTCCACAAATGCTGTTTACCATTTAGATACGGGTTTCATATCCGGCAATACCAGCCTGAGCTAATTGTGGAAAGCATGTGGACATAAAATGTCACAGAAATGCTGGCTAAAGCCAAAAATTATGACAAACAATAGCATATGTCATATTTAAAAATAAATGAATTTTAAAACATTACATTTGAAATAACACCACTCAAAGGTCTTAAATATTACCAGCTGTGTGTGCATTACATTGATTTGGACATCTGCTCACTGGTAACATCATCTTAGCCTCTTGAATGGACATTTTTAGAGAACTATGAAGAAAACACACAAAACACATACAAAAAGATACATTTATGTCAGTAAAATAATTCTTTCATTATTTGGGAACAAGGTGTTCAAGCACAGTGAATTTACACTTATTGGCATCATTGGAGCACATAATAAAATCATATACTCTACAAAATACTTACATATGGCGGATATTTTAGAAGCTGATTAAAAATATGTGTAGATGGCATATACTTAAATTACACCTTCAGGCAATCAAGAATGAATTAAAAACTTGGAAAGTCATCTATGAATATCTATATTCAAACATTGTTTTAGCAATCACTTTTCATCCATCTGTTTGGAGTTCAAACTAGGATTGCAGCAGTTGTTTTCAAACTGGGTTCAAGGCATCCCCAAAGGTTTTTGACAAGGTTCCAGGGGTTACGCAGAAAAAGAGAATGTCATCTCTTTTCACTACCATCTATCCATACTGTATGTAACACACGATAGAAAGTGTAACTGTATTTGTCGTGGATTGTGAACGCTCTGTGATAAATTCATTCTCATCAGATGGGGAACCGTGAGCCAGAAGGCTAATCAAATGGGGTCAGCGGTCTGATCATTACAAATATTCATGCCACAATCAAAACCCACTCCACAGACCACAGTGAGATTCAACCAAGAGTTTGGTGTCCTTAAATTAATTTAAAATTGGAATATAGCATGTGGGAATGTAAGTTTTTCCTAAATTTGTTTTACACCTGTTTAAGACAATGATAGATGGGATAATTATATCGGTGTTATTTTTAATGAAGAAATGGAAAAAAGCGGTCGTGGTTTTTGCTGACCGTCTACAATCAGACATGATTGTAGCTGCATGAAATTTTCCTAAATAAAGCCAACTACTTGATATTCAACACTATCAGACTAACACTTTAAAATGTACCATTTTATTTTAAACTACCTCCTTTCCAGCACTTTTATTGTTGTTTCCTCCCCAATGTTGTATAATCTTGTGATGTTGTAAAGTAATTGTGATTGTTTTCTATTGCTTTTCCTCAATAAGCAAAAATTAAGATCTTTATTTAACATTTGAATTTGACAATATGAAGTCCATGTTGACTGTCAGGAGCTGGTCGCATGTTCTCCCTTCATTTGTCTGTATAGTAGACTTTGTGATTTTGTCCATAGCTGTGAGAATTAATTAAAGCCCTGCGCAGCATAACTGGATACAGAAAATAGATCCATGCTGATTTTTGATATTTCGGTCAGATAACTAAGAATAAATAATGATTATGACAGCCAGTGGTTTAGTATAGTGTCTATTTTCCGCTCCATGTAATGGATTTTTTATTTCCAACAAAAATCTAATGTCTGGTAGACCTTAGAGTCCAACATGTTTTTACTTTTCATTGATGTCTGGTGCCAGCAGGGCTAGTAATGTCTAGATATAACTGCTCTTTAAAAATGATTCTTATGAAACTGTAATAGCTTCTAGTACTAGTGTGACTATGACTACAGATAAAAACCCGAGCAGAAAATGACAACAGCCTTGGTGAACTGTTAGGCTTGGGTTCTCCCTGCAACACACGTCACTGCTAGTAATCAAGAAAAGCTCAATCCGACCTCCCGAATAACGAACAACAAATGCATTAGAACACTGACTTTGGTGAGTGTAGAGTTGTGGATATGGCTTTGAATATATGTTAAGAGAAGACGACAATCTTTCAGTCACCTCACAAATGGCATTGGCAAGGAACCTCAAGAAATAAAAATCCGTGGAAAAGTAAACATGTCAAAGGCACATTTATTTATCATGGTTCATATATGTACCACAAACAGAATATATAGTTGTGAGATATGCTTTAGACAAAGTAATTTTAATGGACAGACAGACACACTGATGACTATACTCCATCATTTTTTTTGACTATCCATTCAGATTTCAAATGGACTGTACAGCTGCAAAAAATTGTATTCAATGAATCCTATTTAAATCAGTAACTTCATAATATCCTGGGTATGTTACAGACTTAACTGCCGAGGCAGCCGACAGAAGTCACTTCATAACATTGCATCAGATTCCAACCAATTAATGCCAATGTAGTTTTGTTGCTCGGGATGAGTCAGGATGCTGTGGCACAGCTTCCTCACAAACATGCCAATGTTCATCACGTGATTAGGTTATTTTAATTAGTGCCGAACACAACCAGAAACATCCATAGACAAATTGTTTCAAGCAGCTCGTAACCAAGGGCGGAAGGGAGGGGACTGGGTGGTGCTAACCCATCCATCACGCTGTCACAAAAGGTCTCTAATTAGCCAGGGCCAATCAACAGAGGCAATCCATCAGCCCTCGCGTCAGCTCGACCAATCACAAAGCATCATTAGTCACCGTCTGAGGCTGCCCGAGCCAATAGTTTGCTGGAGGGTAGAGGAAAGCTAGGGCTGGCTGCCAGGGGGTTTAGAGGACGAGGGCTGGAATGGACCATGACAGCTTTATTCATCGGACGCTTAAACAGCCTCAGAGGAGAGGCAGAGAAATGTCAACGTGGATAGGACAATTACGAGAGATATCGATCCTCCTTCCTTCCCCGAAAAGGAAAGACCATACTCCCCCTCCTTCAAACCCTCTGACTCACCGCTCCCTGAGGCCTACTCCGATAGATGCTGGGAGATGAGTGGAGAAAAGAGGGTGGGATAGAGGGAGGATGTTCTGTCCCTGTCATTCATCCTTTGCTCTTGCTCACACTGGCTCTTGGTTTTCTGCTGGTAGTGCATCTGTTCTACAGCAATACAGATAATGCTTACCCAAGGCCCTTCTCCTGCTAGAAAACAACTGAAGCAAGGAGAGCACGGGCAAAAATAAATAGAAGAAAAAACAATCAGCAGGGAGGAAAAATTGGCAGTGATTTAGGCAACGGTCAGAAATAATCACCATAAAGCACTTGTGACATTGCAAACTTAACTGTGTAATTTAATGATGCCAAAACCCGTTAGGCTTATATTTTATATATGGTAATTTCTTACCCATATTGCATTTAAAGTGTTTCTTTCCCTTCATTAAAACGCTAGTCTTATGATGCACAAAGTGGTGAAGAGAGAAAAGCTGCTCCAGTCACGAAAAGTCCCTAACTGCCCCATCTGAAACGCACACACGTTTCACTGTGTAGAACACACTAAAACTGTGGTTAGCCTTTAACAACACAATTATTTGTATAAAAAACTTGTTTTTTAGAAATGTTGGAGTAGTCAGACTACACCTGTGCGGGTTCATATTCACACATATTTACACTTTCATTTTAAATCCCCAGACACACTCTTTGTTCCTCGGTCACTCCTATATAATGGTGTATAAAGATACACATAGGAATTTTTGACTAAAATATATTGAGCAAGGTTTCATGGGGCCCTTTAAGTCACGCATCCACAGTTACATTAGTCGTGGGCTGTCAGGGAAATCAAAGCCTTCTGTGCGAGCCCAGACATAGTTGAAATCAGAAAACCATGTTTTCATAATCTTATAAACATTTAATTGGGACTACTTGTATTTGAAATAGTTTGTTCTCATCACTGTAATTAAGTAATGTCACTGCGTCTCACCCTGGCTGCCTCCAATGAGCTCATATTAATGTTTTGTCCAGTCAGATTTCTCTATTGCCGCCCCCGGGAAAAAAAAAAAAAGTACACTGAGGCCTTTAGATTTTTGAGTGAGTCCATCTTCTGTTAAAACAAATATAACTTGATTTTTGTTGATCGTTGATTAATTTGTCATGCTGGGTGTGTTCTGACAGGCACACTGTAAAACTAAACGTAATCAATATTATTTATTTGCATTTGTGTTGCTATCATGATACCAGTCCCAGCATAGCATGTTTATGGCCCAGTTTTAAATGTTTCGATACCCTGGTCTTCATTTGCACTTTCATGTTTAAAGTCCTACAGAAATATATCCTGATGTCTAACAGTTTCAGAAAAAAAAGCTTATACAACATTTAATTGTGTAAATAAAATGCCTACCTTGTTCGAAAATCCCAACTGTTAAAAGTTATGGCTAAATCTATTAAAAAAAGGGCCCTATATTTAACAAACTACAATTGCGGGCTGATTTGAGATGTGGAGACGTTTGTTTAATAAAGGTTTACACAACAACAGCTCACACCCTAGGCTTTTTCTGGCACCTACAATATTTCTCAGGAACACTACAACATATATATACGTATGTCCACTACATTCAAACATGTGCAAAAGCACACATGGTTGCTCCATTCCACCCTATTTTCATCTGCACTCCCTCTCTCCTCTGTTACACCCACACACACGCTCTAGACGCTGGGCTGTGGGTGAACCTGGGCGGTGTTTCCTGATGTCATTAAGTGTGGGTTCTCCAGAGCCACATTGCCACATTTCACTCTACTACAACTGCTGCTCTGGCCAAGTCCACTAATCACTACTTACAAGCCACTCTGGGCCACAAGCACGCCAGCAGAAAAAGGCTCCAGGTGCTGAACACTGGGCCATCTCGCGCAGCCCATGTCAATCATGTCCATTCAGAAATGATCCGGAAACCAGACGAGTCTCCTCTGAGGCCCAACACATTACATGAATTCAGAATGTTAGCTAGGTCACCTGAACTGGCAGCATTGGTCAATAGGTGCCTATTTGGCAGTTAGTTCACGTGAAATTGCGAGCCAAATGTTGAGAAATCTGAGACAACATTTTGAAAAGAAATTGTCCTTTCAGTAAAATAGTGGACAGCTTTAAGCCACAAAGCACAATAAAAGCCTCTTAGTTTCCTTGAGGAACAAATGCTTTATTCATCTATTTCCTCTTTTGCTGCTATAAGGGCTGACCCCTCACCTGGAACACATACAGTCTCCTAGTCCCAATGAACTTCTCCATACGACATCGGTTAATCGGGTGCGCCAACAGGATGGGACCACACAGACTGGAGACATACATAACATTTTAGAGGTGCTCTGTTCAAACGGAGGAAAGGAAAGTTGTCCTGCCAAAACGGTTCTGAAACTCAACAGGATGGGGTTTTTTTTAATAGTGCTACTCCATCTATAGGAAATGCAATGGGGGAAAAAAATCCTAATGCTCTCCAGAAATAGTTTCCCTGTGCTTATCAGCATCTGACTGGAGGAGGATGTTTGTTAATCTTTGAGTCTGGCTCTTAAACTGGAGCAAACATAAACATGTGTCAAGTGAATGATATTGTTTTGACATGAAGTCTTTTTTGTCATCCAATTGTTTAAAAGTTATTGCTATGGAAGCATATTCATTCACTTGAGAATTGTTTTTTTTTAATTAACATAATAACTATGCCTACACTATTGTCCCCGATAGCAAGGTTATGTCAATGAAAAGTCTCCAATCCCCTGCGTTGTACAAGCAATCCCCCTTATTGAACTCCTCAAATTAAATGCGAAGTTAGTTTAATGTGAAAAACAGTGTTTTTCATTAAAAAGCTCCCCCAAATGACTAAAATGTGAACTATCAGAGTAAAATATGACAAAATAAAAGATAGATCTCCTCGAGTCAACTAGTATGCACCCAATTTGGACTAAATCAACATTGAGCTTTAAATGTTTATATTTTCAACAACAATAATACACTATAAGATATATAATGACTGTGTAAAGAGTCATTTGGATCCAAGTTAAAATAAGGCTAATCTCAAGGTAATCTTTGGAGGTAAAGAAAGAGAGTACGTCAGTGTAATTGGTTTTAAATAGCTCCCGCTAGTAATATTAAATATAAGTAGTAGAGTAAAATATGATATAGAAGATAGATCTCCTTGAGTCGATTCATATGCACCATATTTGGACTAATTAGGACCAACGGTTAGGAAGTTATGTCTGACAAACAGTGTTTATGTAAGAAAAATCCTAAGAATTAGAGTAAAATATGGCGATGATTCTCCCCAGTCAATTCATATACACCAATTTTGTACTAAATTGGACAAACTGTGGCGAAATTGTGGCCCGGAAATGTTTTGAGATAAAGCTCCCCCTAGTGTCGTAAATATGCATCCAACCTTTCCCAATATCAGTCTTAGACTTGGACTTAGACATACTTTATTAATAATGTCCACTTCTTTGTCGCACTAAGGCCTATGTGGATATAAAACTATAAAAATTATCCATGAAATAGTTTTTGAGTTATTGTATTTACGATTGGAGATGAGGATTAATTAATATCCCCGACTTTTCGGGGGTATAACTAATCATCTGTTTTACAGAATCAATGATTCTGTAAAATCCAAAATTGCTCAGATCCAAAATTGGTTTTGGATATATAATACAAGTTCAGTTTAATGCAGTTTAATTTTGATGTTGGCTTGAGACACTGATACTCATTTTGTTGACTTTGTACCTTTGGACATTGTGTTTGTTCTGATGGAGAGTCCATTCCAATCTGCTGGACGTTGGAACGCTGGATCAGTGCTTCATGGATAAAAGAAGACGCATCCGAAATTTATTCAGGCCATGTGGTGACTAACGAGACAGTCAGGGAATGCTGTTTATCCAAATTAAAGGCATCAATATGTCAGTTATTCAGATAAACAGGTCAACATATCTTTTACACTTCCTTATATTACCTATTTAATGCATTTCTTCTTTAAATGTACTCTTATTATGTTTATCTGTTTAAACACCAAATTTTAAATATGCATATGGTTACAGAAAAATGAAATAAATTAACTGTAAGTCAGCTGTGCTGTTAGATGGATATTATTCGCTGTGAAAAGAGCAAAACTAGCTGTCGTCCCGTTTCCATTCATTATGCTAAGCTAATGGGCTGAATGCTGGACTTTTTGTATTTCCAACACAAAGATGAGGGAGGTAACAATCATCTAATCTAGATCACATTAAAAAAGCAGAATTGAATAATTATTTTTGGGATAAATTACTGTTTTTTTTATCGAATGATATTAATTCCATGAAAAATACTTGGAATTGCTGCGTAAATGCTAATTCAAAATTGTTCTCTTAAATCCTGTAAATTTGACATGATGGAAATACAGACTTTCCCAGACGTGGTGATAAAGAAAAATAAAATCCCAGCACTACTCTTTCACCACAGGGTTGGAGGGTATTAATTACATACCTGGAAAAGAAAAGTTTTATGGCCAACCCCAGTAACATCAAAACACTGTCTACCTCTTGGCAGACAGCAGCAGCACAAGGAACTTCAGAGGATGAAAGAAAGAAAGAGAAAGGAGAACAAACCATCATCTCAGGTTTACTGCCTTGGAGGGAAAGAGATCGAAATACAAGATACTAGCGGGGTTTGTCGCGTCAGTGCCGAAGTTTATACTCTCACAATACAAGCACTATTAAAGACAGACGAATAAGTGGAGGCAAAGAAAAGACAGAGGGGAGTAATTTAATTTCATCTGCACTAAAAGGCAGAGTGTTGGCACCAACCACTGATTCGCCTTGTTAGCTCCCTGCCTCACTCCCGCTAGCCAGCGCATATTTTACTCCTGAGTAATGCGGGAAGACAGAGACTTTTCCTTTTGTTCTTCTTTTCTTCCTCCTCACCTAGATCTCTTTTTATTTGTTCCAAGTCCTGCATCTTTTCATCCCACAAAGTGGCCCTTCTTACAAACAAAGTTTAAACATTTCATCTCAAACAGAGATTAAGTTGTCAGGTGAATTGAACAATTCTTGGTTTATTTATCAGGAATGAGCGTGATCTCAAAACTTGTTTGTGTAGTATGTGTGTGTGCGTGTGTGTGTGTGATTGTGTGAGTGTGTGTGGGATTCAGTTCAATGGGTTATTGTAGCTGCTCCAGGAAGTATAAAGGGATCAGCAACATTTAATGGCCAAAAGGGGCAACTATCAGATTCCCTAAAGACAAGTCAGGGCAATTAGAGAGAAACGAGACACACACACATGCAAACATTTAAACGCAGGCATGCACACGCACGCACACACACACACACACACACACACACACACACACACACACAAACGCATAACTAACTGACTTAATATACTTTAGAAGGTTTATTCCACTTATATATGATTTAATAAAGCAGAGCAGATGAACACACGTGTGTTCACAGGTGAACAAAACACAGACTCACACAAGCACTAACCATCACACACCGTATGCCAGCACCGCCACACACACTTCTCACTTCATCACCCTGTGGGCTTGTTAAAAGGCAGTTTGCAGGGTGCAGTAAAGCACAGCTACGAGTTGCCGCAGCGAGTCAGGTAACAAATTGGCAGGGCTGTTTTCCTCTACCGTTGATTGTTAGAGTGGGTTTTTTTCACCGCCGCCACAGAGTCACCCTTAAAGAGGCCCAGGCCTGAGATGCAGTGCGAGTGAGAGGGAAATGATGGAAACACCATTCATATGTTTTCTCCATACTTATTTCCCTCTATGAATGTATCACTATTCTCTTTTCATCATTATTATTTTTTTATTAACCTTTTATTGATATCAAAGTAGAGACATCCATCAACCAACAGGATGTTGCACTAACTGTATTATTATGTCTTTACGATAAAACGGATTGAATCAAAAACAAGTGTATGTACTTACTTTTCAGTTCTTTCTCCTTATTTCCCCTCCCTTCTTACAGAGAGATATCTAAAATCTTATAATCTTGTGAACAAATATATCAATATCAATTCTGCAGCGAGAACCAAGGGGATCATGGGACAATACTTTTACTCTATAAAGTCTGATCACAGTGACGATACAAAGTGGATCCAATTTTTCCAGATGTTCTTAAATTTACCAGATTCTAATCTGACAGCAAAAGTCAACCTTTCCATCGTATAAATATTATGCCTTACTTCACCCCAATCATCCGACTTAGGTGCCTCTGTCTTTATCCACTTCCTGGTAATGGCTTTTTTACTAGGAAACAACATGATCCTGAACATATATTTGTCCCCAGAATTTGTAATTATTTTGTTCTCTTTTCCCAAGTATAATATGTCAAATGAAAATGTAAATTCCAGTCTCAAAATTTCCTGCATACAATTCTTCAGCTCCTGCCAGTAAGGTTTGATGGAGGGGCATTCCCTAAAACGTGGAAATGATTCTCTATTTTCTCCACACACTCTCCAACATTTTGTGTTCTGATATTTATTTTATAATGGTGTAATAAAAAATCTTAATATGTTCCTCCAACCATACTCTCTCCATGAGAGGGAGCAAGTCATTTTCCACTGTCGTTCATTCATCTCTTCCCATTCTTCCTCCAAAAGCCTGATTCCAGCCTCTTTTTCCCATTTCTCTTTGATATATAAGACTAAGTAGTTACATAGATAAGTATAAGTCTATGTGTCACTCGTTTTACTTTTCAACTACTCTTTTTACTTTTCAACTTCTCTTAGGTTTTTCCTTTTGAAAAAATATTCCATGGCAAACTAGCAGGGTTGTCTTACATGACTCTGATAAATTTAAGAAAGTTCACATTGACAATTGGTCCCCATTGTCAATTTCAATGTAGAAACCTTCTGAATGAGAAAGGAAAAAACAGAGAAAATATTTTAACTTGTTTTGGGTGTGTTCCCAAAATTAATTTTTCCATTATAATTACAGAAGCAATTTTCCAAACTGGGACATTTTAGATGTTGTTGTTGATCCAAATAAAGGGTTGTATACTGGATTTAATTTAATTTATGATTTTAAATAAACATTCTTCCCAATTTTCCTCATGATTGCAGGAGCATTTTAAACAGTTTCTACAATTTGCCAGGAAGTAATCCATAAATCAATAGAATAAAATCACAAATACTTGCTGGTGATATCTATGTAGAGTGTGGCACTGATCCAGATGATAATCCAGACCTCTTGGATTTAAAATTGTTATTTGTAGGGTGTGGTTTTAATTTAGCTCCCACACACTGATTAGAAACCCTCAGCTGAGTTAACGGGCCTTAAAGTAATGTCCTACAGTCCAACAGTTTTTTGAAAATATCCAGATGAGTATGGTTTGTTTAAAGATCGAGTGAAAGAGGACATGCAGTCGGTTGGTGTGACAGAGGAAGACGCAGAGAACTGGACAAGATGGAAACATATGATCTGTTCATTCTTAGATTTTTCTTTTATTATTTTCTTTCATAATCAAAAATCCAAATTTTCCTCACTGGCAGACAAAATATGAATTAAACCATAAGAGCCCTGGCCCATTTCTCATTAAAAGATGATGGGGAAAATAAAATAGAACAAATCAAAAACATTTCCTAATTTATGTTTCAAATTGTATTTAATTTAGTCCACTGGGCAACATTTTTTGTCATTTATTTATTTTCACCAGGATTTTCCTTTTTTATTTGTTGCACCAGATCCAGCTTTAAAAATGTGAAAATATGAGATTTTCTAAATCAAACCAGTTAAATCTAAACCAGTTAGTTCAAAATATGTCCAGAACATGTGTTAGCCTTTTTCTGTTCAGGTTTCAGACCGTAGTCGGGGAACAGAGGAGATATTTGTTTATTGACTCCTGGGCCGAAGTTTCTCCTTCAGGACTAACACCTTTACTCTTAACCGGGGCAGTAACACACCACACCGAAGACTTCACTTGCTTTAGGGAAGCTTCTGCCTTTATTTTAGAACACTTTGCTCTGCTGTACATATGTAGCGCCACTTAATTCCTCCCAAACTCTCTGCTAACTTCTTGTTTTCCTGCAGCACTCTTCCTCATGTGTCTGCACACCTCTCCCTCGACCACTCGCTCATACACAGACACAGGGGCTCTTAAAGGGGCCATGCACTCTTGCAACACATGTCAACACAGGAAATGATATCTAAACATTAGAAAAATGTAATTGACTCACCTTCTCTCCAACGTTAATACATCTCACCTATACACTTAGTTCAGGTTCTCACTTTGGAGATTCAGAAGATCAAGTTTCCACTCACTGACTTGGTAAATTAGGCCCCAGTGCCCCCTGTGGTGGACCTGGTTTCGCCTAGGTGTTCTTGCAGCCTGGGGGGCTGACTGGGTAATCTGGCTTCTGTTGGACCCTGAAGCAGGACCTATGCACTGGTGGGGAACTTGCTGCATGATCCTGGCCCAACACACCAGCATCTACTAGACACAATCTTCAGTATTGATTGGGGCCACCAGTGGCTGCTGAGCCCGTGTCAGAGGTCAACATCACCGCTCTGTGTTTGGTTGATTGGACTCTTTCGGCTATGGTTGGCTGGGAGTCATTGAACACAAACTACACTACACTCCTCGTTAACGTTACTGCGGTTTTGTCTTGATTTGTCTTTATGTTTCACATACGGTGTATATCGCCTTCTTTGATGGGAAATAGGTATTAGTTCCAAATAAAGAGCAATTGGATAATTTTTCTAGGAGGGCTGGTATAGATCCCGAGGACATATAATATTGAATGTATTGTGTAATCAATAAAACAAGGTCTCAAAACTTGAAGACGGAGGTGCAGATGAAATTAATTTTGTTCAGCTAACTTGCTGCGACTCTGTAAAGCAGCATCCCACAACAAAAGATCCCTAATAACACAAGGGTGATTATATCATAAAACCTTTAACAGGCTGTAGCGAGAAGAAATGAGAGAAGAGTCTGAAATGTTAAAGCAGCGCCATAGCACTGTTTCCTGATGGGCAATCACAGAAGGGTCCTCTTCCTCATCAATGTTTAATGTGTGTGTATGTGTGTAGGATGGTGTGTTTGTCAGTATAGGCCAAAGCCTAAAACACCTTCATGATTAAAGGATCTGTGCTATCTCCTCTTTTTATTTCCAGAGTAACGGCTGCAGGAGGAGACAGGGGATGACCGGTCCTTTGATTGGACACCAGGCTACCAGGCTGAGCTGATTAGATTTAGAACTGACAGATGGAAGAACAGACAGTGAGTTGCAGACAGGGACATTCCTGACTGAAATTATGCAAGCCTCTGTTTCTCTCTGTGTGTTCCTGACATTTTTTTCTAATAGTTAGCACGCCCTGCCAGATTTTTCCGCAGTACGACTCCACAATCCATCAACATCAACGGACTAAATACTAATGTCATCCACAACGCGGTCTCCCTCCCTACACAGACATAGACAAAGACACTAACACACTGGCACCCACACATGGATTAAATGAGGTATCAACAGCCCTTAATTCTCTGGATTCTGACTCTGACTATGTGAAACATAAAAAAGTCTATTTAAAGGGCATAGGCAAGTATTATTGCAATATATATATCCATCTATGCTCCCCTGTATGAATCAAACACAAACACATGCAAACGTGTGTCTGCACACTGTTCTTCCGAACTTACAGGGATGAAATAAAGATAAACGCCATGAAAAAATGTCAGTACAGCAGAATTCCTCACAAGGACACGCACACATACACACACGCACAGGCACACATACACACACACACGCACACACTCAGTTTCTTTTTAGAGTCTAAAATGTTGTTTTTCTCCCAGTGAGTGGGCATACAGTAGATGTCCGCTTGGAGAAGCCGCAGAGCAGGCAAACGAGGGAAGGACAAGAAGTTAGGAGTCTTGTATCAAGAAGGACAGAAGACTTATGTCCTTCCAAATCGGAGCTGTTGGCAGCTCCCGGTCCGGCTCAAACACATATGGAAGCAGATCGGTCTGAGACACACTCTGTCTCTGCCTTTCCAAATCCACCAGTGTGAATACCCCCATTTTCATTTGTCACTGCGAATGAACTTGCCTGTTCGTACATACGTGTGAAGTTTCTATCCATATTGAGAGAGCGGAAAAGGAAGGAGAGTGAAGAGAAGCCCGGATCACTTCGGAACCACTTTATGGCTCTCCAAACGGGAACACTTGATGCCAGATCGTTGGCTTATTTCTCATGCCACCCGACTGCCAAGTCAGATTGTTATCCGACAGCACTGGAAACGGAGCGCTCTCACTTTTCCTCATCCTGTCTGTTCTAACTGGGATACATTAATGCTTCAGGATGCATGCTGCTGCTGGTGACACGGGGACACATTGTCTGGCCCTGATTGTCCTTCCTCTGTGCAATCAAGAATGCTTGATTTGGGCTGATGGCATATTTCCTACAACTAACACACTAGTTACAGGAAAACACTAACTGTATTATTTTGGTAAGGAGTGAGGACTTCCACTTCAACCGTAGCTTAATAGTTGTTTGTCCTCGTCTTTCAATTTTTGTGCAGTCACGCGCGTGTGTGCACAGAAATACAGTTTCCTGCTGCTCTATTATCTGGACCTGACACTTCCTACATACATCCTTGCAGTGATTCAGTCTGGTGTCCAGTAGAAAGGCACAAGGAAAGGAGAAGGAGACAATGTGTGGTCGGGCCTGTCCAAACAGCTGCTGTAAAGATTAACTACCGCTGAGATTAGCTGGAGGATTGGCAAATATGTGCAGGGGACATTTACAATCTTTAATATTTTACAAGACGACTTTCTGGCAGCACTGGGATCTGTTTCACTGTCGGGAGAAAAGGATATGTGCTTGTTAGCTTAGACTTTGTATTTGTCTTGGAAGTCGTGAAGATTAAAAATGATAAAGGAAGAATCTACAATTTAACACACTTTGAGTTTTTTGTCTGTTTTTGCTTTTAATAAGAACTACCATGTACAGACCATTAGGTTTGTGAGCTGGTTGTTCTGGTTATACTATATTTAGGGCGATTATGGAGAAATTAACAGAATAAAAAATTTTAAATTTAAAAATTTGAATTTAGCTGATTAATCGCGCTCTGTGATGTCATACGTCAGAGGACACATTACAACCACAGCAGCTGTAACATGATGGATGCAGATGACAAGATATGAATACAGGAGGTCATTAGTTCCCTCATATATCTCCTCTCTTTGCTGAAATACACCTGAGCTTTGTGCAGCTGAGAATTTTGTTTGTTTGTTTGTTTGCTCAAGAATATTTTTGGTCTTACCAGAATTGATTAACAAATGAAAAAAAAAAATAAAAAATATATATATATATATATATAATTGCTAGATGATCAAGATCATCAGTTATATATTCTATATTATCTTTCCTTGCTACCCAAACTAGACATTGGAAGCGGGCTTGCTCTCTCTTCTTTTCTTTCACCGAGCACATGTATGTTAAAAGGCTGCAGAACTACCAGCATTTCTGTTAAAATGTTGATGTTGCTTTTGCCATACTTTTCTTTTTCCTCCCCTTGAGGGTTTGTTGTTTGCAGTCATGTTCAAAGTACATACCAACAAAATAATGGCATCCCCTAAACTTGCTGTAATCCATATTTTTCCCAGATTGCTTTGGGGTTTACAGCATGTCATTGTCTGACATTAATAGAGCAGAAAACTATTCAGATTTCACTATAGATTTATATTATATTTTTACAGTGCAGCTATCCTTCTCATATAAACTGTGATATTATATATCAACCCAAGTCAATACAAAGGCTTTTTATTTTTGAGTGAGGATGAAGCCACAAACCAAAAAGAGGAAGATGCACAATTCACATTAAGGAGGCCAAAAGAGGCCAGGGAGGCTTTCGCGCATGCACAATTTATTTTATGCAATTCTAACCACAGTGAGGTTAGAATATATTCCTGAAAACTTCCATTACGCTCGCCTAATGTGTGAAAGCAGTGCCCCAGCGTGAGCCACCCGCTTGGTTTTCTGTTTTTTTTTTTTATTGTTTGTTTATAATTTTGACTAAAATTGTTATTGGACACAAATTCTCAGGTAAAACAATAATTAATTACAAACTATGACTACAAAAGGAAATGTCAGTGGTTATGGTGTTCATTTCTCAATGTCCGAAAAGCCATTTTAAACTTTGTCTCAACAATCCCAGAGTGAGAAAGTACCTGTTGAAGCGACTATATTCTATATTTCAACACCAGGAGTCATGTTATATTTGTATTTAAGGGTCTACTCTCATTTGACTGGAACAACTTGTTCTTCTGACCTTACCATCGTTAATACTCTCTTCTCTGAGGGGTTGTATGCATGCTAGAGAAGGCTTGCTGAGGAAAGTGGGTACCAATAAAAACATTGTAATGTGTCATCACAACAAGTAGCTGCAGTTCGTAAATGAACTGTAAATGAATTTCACTGTGTTGCACCTTTGGTGACACTCGCTTCTTCAGACTGCAGACCTGAGGAGTTCTGAGAGTTATTTTACGATTGATTTTCTTTTTTACCAGCTATGTAAGAAAACATCACTGATCTTCTGCCTGCTGGAGAATGACAGGAAATCCTGTAGATATATTTTCCACAAGTCTAGGTTTTGCTTACATGTCTGCTCAGATACCGAGTGATGGAGATGACAGCGAGGCCTGGCTTCTGTCAGCAACAAAATGGACGGAGGTCAAGGTTCAGGCAGGAAGTTATAGAGTGATGCTGTCGCTGAAATGGAAGGACTAACACTGACATGGGGGAGGGAGATGAAAGGAGACGAGAGAGACTGATCGAGGCCTGTGATACTGACTGGAAAAAGATGTTTTATAAACACACGGCAACAAGGCTATGAGAGAGTATGAGAGAGATTTAATGAGGCCTGTCACAATTATTACATAACTGTCCGATCCCAATTATTTGCCTTTCCCACCATTATTATTTATCAGTATCTGTATTTATCCCAATATAAATACTTGGATGAAACAGACATGTCATATTTCATCGGTATTCCCATTTAATTGAATTTTTTCATGCTTTACAGGCTATCTTATCAACATAATCGGGTTTGTCTCTGACTGAGAGATAAGCTTTTCATTGAACATCTGCTGATGTGAACATTATGGATCATTTAGTGTCAAACACAACACTGCTGTTGGCACATTTTGATTTTAAGCCAAATAGAAAAGAAAGTGGGAGATCTTGAAGGAAGGGTTTTGCCAAATTTGCAGCATAAAGATAGTGGGCAAAACTGTTAATACCAAAAAACTAAAAAACTTTATGGATCTAATATCACAAGCAGTTTATTAAATCAGGGCACATGGCTCCAGCTGCTGTTCCATCCAGATAATTTGCTTTTAATGGAGCTTTTCAATGAGACTAAATATAAAAGAGACAGTGCAAAAAATTGTTCCTCTTGAGGATAACAAATGCATTGGAAGATCAAAACCGAGGCTGTGTGCACGAAGGTGATGAGCAGGCTATTTCCTGAGGAAGCTGAGATCCTTCAACGTGTGCAGCAAGATGCTGGAGATCTCCTACCAGTCCGTTGTCAACACTGCACTTTTCTTTGCTGCAGTGTGCTTGGGGCAGAGGCATACATGCTGGAGACACCAACAGACTCTGATTAAGACGGCCGGCTCCGTCATTGGCTGCACACTGGACACCTTTAAGGAGGTGGTGGACAGGAAGGGATATTTAACAAACTGATAATCCTGTGCATCCTGACAGTTTCAGAACATCTTTCCTGCCTAAGGCAATAAATCCTTAGGCATCATTTCAGGGGGTCACCGGATGATTGTGGAAAAACTATAAATTTACAAAATAATTATAAAATTACATGATTTAAATAGGGATTGGTTTTAATTGTATTCCATTTCATTATTTGTCCAGAATTCATTTTACCAACTGAGTTTGTAGGAGTTTGTGCATGAGATTCTGTTCAGACACACAAAGCAGGAAAAAAGAAACAGACTCACATTTTGGTGCTGCTAATGATGTAGCCAGCGGCCGCCGCAGGTTTGCTAGCTGTCGCATGGACGAAAAATCGAGCGATGACTTCTCAGAAAAAGTGTCCCAGGACTCAGGACTTGGGTCAGCAGGAACTGCCTTAAGGTCAGTCACCAGAAAGCCTGACAGCAGCACCACCACCTGAGAAGTTCAAGGCACCGGGGCCGGTACCGGCAGATATTCAAACTGTCCAGTGTCAGTGACAGAAAAGGACACGAAACCTTATTAAGCTATTAAAAGTTACGAAAGCGATTTCATGAAAACACAAATACCTATTGAGATGTTTGTACATTTATTCATCATATCGCTCGAAATCTTGAGTGAAGCCTGTCCACAGAGGACAAGCTGCTGCAGTTCTTTTAGTTTTATTTACATCCATTAAAGGGAGAAGAAAAAGAAAACAAAGTGAAATTCTCAGTTGGTTCTCAGTGGACAACGCTGTGTCCGTCCACACTGCGATGAAGGTGGGAAAGAAGAGCGGGGGCGCGGGTGCCCGCATTGGTGGAGGGGGGTCTCGAACACCAACAAAAGTCATCTTGGGTGTCGCGACTCCAAAAAGTTGAGAACCACTGCGAAAGAGCACAATAGTGCAGAAATTCGGAAGTCTTCTCTCCCTGTGTCTAACATAGTAAAGATTACTCTAGAAATATCAAAGGAAGCAGGAGTAAAAAAGAAGGGTTAATGTAAAAAAAAAAACTCGCAGAACTTAGAAGACTGTTCTCAATTAACCAGCAGAAAACTGTTGGATGGGAGATTTAATGGTGAGCATCCACTTGGTCCGTATCGAAATTCTAAGTTAAAATCTAATCACTCCAAAAATGTATGAAGTGGCCGGCAGAGCAAAAACTATCATGACTCTAACACCAAACCTTCCCACAACAGAGCCGTGTCAACTGTAACATATTTGAAACAAAAACACCACTGTATACCAGAAAGAGAAGGAAGAACTATCCCTGTAGAATAACCCATGCCAATCCCTGGGTCATTCAGTTAAACGAGAACAACTTGTGACAGGCATTACCATGGGAAATGGCGAGGAAAAGCTATACACAATACCGGATCAAGCTATACTCTTATCAATGACATCCATAGGTGTAACTCAAAGGAGCTAAAGCTAACCTGAAGCCTTGGCTAGATGGTCCATTATATTTGGCTAATGGCATAGAAACAACACCACTTGGATGGAATGTAATAGAAACTGAGGAGCAAGGGAATGTAATCAGCCACCAGCTGTGTTGGTGCCAAATGCCATTTCTTATGGTATCATCCTAGCACTTGATTATCCATTTCTTAGCTCAATGCAAGTCAATGTGACATTACGGTTTCCAGTTTAATCCCTCAGTTGTCGATCGATTTCAACCTGGATGTGCCAGCATACCAGCTATGGTACCTCAGCAGAAGCAAAAAGGCATACAAAATCTTGCTTTAATAAGCTCAATTCCTCCTCACACACTCTCTTTGGAGCCGGTGGCTGACTATATACAACATGATGTTACAACTGCACATTTAAAGGACCAGGATAAGCAGCAACTACAAAAGTACCTTGAGTCTAACCCTGAGGTCTGCATCCACAAACCAGCAAGAATAGAGGTCTTACAACACCAGATATACACCACTATTAATGTAACAATCAAACAAAAAACCTTACTGCATGTCCACAGACAAAAAGGCCATTGTGAAGAGCAATTACAGGAAATGCTTGCAGATGGTGAAGTGGAACCATCACATTCTGGATGGGGCTCCCCATTTGTACTGCCACCAAAGAAAGACGGGGGGCACAGCTTTTGCATTGATTTCAGAAAAGTCGGAGAAACTGAAGCATATCCCTTACCAAATATTAATGAATACTGGAACCCCTGTCAGGCACTGCCATCTTCTCTACAATAGACCTGAATAGTGGATACTGACAAGTGTCTTTGTATTCAAGTAGCAAAATGAGACGGCTTTTGTCACACCTCTTGGCTTGTACCACTTTAACGTGATGCCCTTCGTATTGAAAAATGCCCCTGCTACATTTTAAAGTTTAAGGGAAACAGCATTAGGCGATTTGAGGGGAAGGATCTTTTTGGTCTATTTAGATGATGTTATCATCTAAATAGTGTCTCAACATTTAAAGGATCTCCAGAAAGTCTTGAATAAACTCCATGAAACTAAAGTGATGATTCCAGGCTGGATTACTGTAATGCCCTACTAGCAGGTAGTCCCAATAAGTCTCTGAAGCCCCTCCAGCTGATCCAGAATGCTGCTGCACGTGTGCTGACCAGAACCAGGTTAGGAGAACATATCTCTCCTGTATTAGCTTCCCTTAATTGGCTCCCAGTAAAATCCAGAATCGAATTCAAAATCCTTCTGCTCACGTACAAAGCCCTTAACGGTCAGGCACCAACGTATCTGAAGGAGCTCATAGTTCCATATTGTCCAATCAGAACTCTGCGCTCCCAGCATGTAGGGTTACTGGTGGTCCCTAGAGTCTCCAGAAGTAGAATGGGAGCCAGAGCTTTCAGCTATCAGGCTCTTCTCCTGTGGAACCATCTTCCAATCTGGGTTCGGGGGGCAGAGACCCTCTCTACATTTAAAAGTAGGCTTAAAACTTTCCTTTATGATAAAGTTCATAATTAAGGCTTGCATAAGCTAGCTCTTAACTATGCTGCTATAGGTTTAGACTGCTGGGGGATCTCCCATGATGCACTGAGCTTTTCTCTCTTCCTCTTTCACTGTCCCTCTTTATACATCCCACTCACTTTAATGCATGTTAAATGGTTTAATGCATGTTAAATGG